>JAPYZK010005034.1:0-17035 GCA_030522785.1 Platygaster equestris
CGGAGTGGGAGGAACAGAGGGAGAGGGGGGTTGGGTGGGGGGGGAGGGGGGGGGGGGAGGGGGGGGGGGGGGGGGGGGGGGGGGGGGGGGGGGGGGGGGGGGGGGGGGGGGCGATCAAGGTTTTTAAATTAATACAGAGAAATAATTCATGTTTTACTCCTCCAAAAATGAAAAAAATCTACCTGCAGACGTGCACATTATACATGTGTGTTAATTAACCAAAATCAATGGGTTTACCCATTAATTTTTGAAACTTGCGCTCCCGTTTTTCGATTTTAATTTTACTTTTCCGTGAAACATCGAGTTTCCCGTTCCATACCCGTAAAACTCGACGTTGCCGTCGTAAATTCGAAAGCCCTGCGATACACGTTTCGCTCAAACAATTCCCCAAATAATATTTTGAGGGAGACCAATATTGCGAGCGGCCTTTTCCAGTCGAGGACGCGTAAATAGCGCACACTTTGTTTGAAGTCATTTCGAATGTAATATACTAATGGTTAGTTGCACAAAAGACTGACAACCCCTTTGACTTGATGTTAAGTACTCGAAACCGTGTCGAATGCCTGATTTCCGGACCCCTTTATTAACGTAATTTAACGCTTCTTCCCCCTACGTGCGACCCGACTGACTGTTATCGAGTTCATTATTTTCGAAAAAAAGATTCTTCTTGTGATCAAAAAATTTATGAATGTAATAGTCCTTTCATAAACTTTTTTGTTATTTCTTTATCGAAGATATTTGTCAATATTTTGCAGTAATTTGTCGCTAATATGATATGAGGTTCCAGAAATGATAGGAGATGCGATTTTCATCGAGTTAAGTAAAAGTATCGACTCTTCCTCTTCCCTTTTCACCCTTTTCTTCTTCTTCTTCTTCCCTGTTCTTCAACTCGAGTGGCCTTCGGCTAATCTTAATTCTGCCGTCATCTTGTCGGCGACTGGTGGGCAATATAAAAGCTTTGGATATTAGAGGGTATCGCCCCCCTCCCTCGTCCCCGACCCCTATCTCCCGAGCCCACCCGGATGCTGACCCGAAGCCACGAGTGTAATCGGCCCTGAAAATCTCGGGAATCCGTGGCTCTACTAGAAGGCACGAGCCTCGGTATTCCGAGATTCCCCAAGAAATTTCCAGCATCTGGCATTTGGTCTATGGGATTCCCTTTCTTCGCGATTACAACGGATTTCACTTCCTTTCCTCTATCCCCGTTGTTTTTCATTGCAGATGTGATGCGTCTTGCAGTGCATTCGTCTGAGTTATCACGGTCCACTGAACCTTGAGTTTCTTAAAACCTCGAGGAATAAATAGGGGATGGGATGGGTTTTTCCGAGTACGTGGGTTCCTAACCTTAATTTGGAATGCTAGAAGGAGTTATGATGGATGGTGATTTCCTTCATTGACAATCTTGAGAATCAAAATAATCAAGATTTGAACACTTTGTGATGAATGTAGGGTGACCAGAAGTAGTATTTTGATGGTATTGTACTATTTTTGGACTTATCTTAGTGTCCTGTATTATTTTTGAAATTGTATGGAATGTCCTTCGACTTGAAACTTTTTCTTCCAACTTGTAAGTTTCGAATGTGATCTTGAAAGAAACTTTCGATGTCAATGTTTGATACTGGACGTATGGAATTTGAACTTTGAATTTGAGATTTTTATTTTGAATTTCTAGCTTTGACTCCAAATTTACAACTTTTGAACATGTGAACTTCAAGAAACCTGCAAGTGTCAGCTTTCGAAACTTTTAAAACTGCACAACTTCAACTTGAAAATTGAAACTTATAATATTTTTGAATGAGATACTGAGAAGAAACTTTAGACTTCGACTTCAAACTTCGAACTTTGAGAAGACTGTAAATTTGAATTCCAATTAGAAACTTGAAAGTACAAATTTATTCGTGACTTTAGAGTGTGAACTTGTAAGAAACAGCAACTACGAACTTCTAACTTTGAAACGTGAATTCTGAAAGAATCTTCTAACTTCAAATTTGAACCTTAAAGAAACTTCAGGTTTAAACTTTGATTTTGATTTTAGAGATGTAAACTTTAAAGAAACTTCAACTTCGAACTCAGAACTTTCGAACGTTAACATGAAACTTCAACAGAAAATTTCAAACTTCAACTTGGAACTTCAGGATACTTCAGAAACTTCAACTCGACACTTGAAAGTCATAATTTCCGAATGTCAATTTATGAAGGGAACCTTCAATTTCAAATTACAACTTGAACTCTAAACCGTAATTCGTCACTTCAAACCCAACTTGTGATGAATTTCAAACTCCAATTCCAAACTCGATATCACTTCTGAACGTGAATTCATGAGAAACTCTAAACGCGAACAGTTCCGAACTCTTTAATTTTTAATGTAAACTCACAAGAAACTTCAACTTAAAACTCATAAATTTCAAATTTAAATTTGTAATAAACTCTTAGTTCGAAGTGTCAACATGAATTTCGACTTTCAACTTCAAACTTCCAAATTCAACCCATAACTTCAGAATTTCAACTTGAGACAAACTCTAATTCAGAACTTCCGAAACTTCATGAAGATAACTTTGTTGAGCCATAAAATCTTCCTATTTTTTCTACTACGTCTGCTGATCACCCTAGACAAATTAGTATTTTCGTCACACACTTGCTCAGATTCAAATCGATTGAAGGGACATAACGACTTGGAATACACAAAAAGACCATAAATTCAAAGGATAGTATTCCTCTCGACTGTCAAAAAATGAAATTTCGCGACGATAAGCTATATCACTCCAAAACTGGTACTCAAATTCCGTCTTCATTTATATATCAGACGTATCCAGACCTTCTCCATGTATCGTCTCAACTTTGTTATCTTTCTCGCCCGGCATATGAATGATCGATTCAAGGAGTCTAGTTAAAAACATTTCGGGATTATGTGGCCACGAATATGGACAAGCCCACTACATCATCCGTGATACAGGTAGCTGGAAGGTCAAACTCATTAGCGCGACGGGACTACATTAGCGGCGATAAGCCTCTTACCCTCGTTAGTGTCGAGACGGTACATGCAGTTATCCTTATTTTATCGACCTATTGCGTCCGCGTCATCAGGCTCCGGGATGAATAGCGATGACACGATTAATCTTGCATTTTCTAATCCGGGAGTTATGAAGTTGGGAGCTAAAGTTTCGTGGAATTCATATTTATCTCCCCTGGAATCTGAGATGGGAAAATCTCGTTGGAATTTTAAAGTAGATAAGAGTTGAGTTACAGATATGAAGTCGGCTCTGCTCTATTTCGAAAAAATAGAAAATAAAACAATTTTCGCAATCCTGAGACTATAGAATAATCCTGAAGCCAAACAAAACAAAAACAATTTTTGGAAAGTTTAAAGGTGGCGTGATCCCTCAACTATTGACTAAAAACCATAATACCTAATAATTTTCTGATGTGTGATGACACCTATTACAAAAACATCAATCAGCAGTCATTTCCACGCTTGATTTCTTTAAAGCGTGTTCAATTACAGCTGGTAACGAATTTTTAAAGTAAAATTCTTACAAGTTCAGTATGCAGTTCTTCAAAAACTCTTCATCGCGGTCGATTTGAACCGTAATGCTGTCGACCGAAGTCCACACAAACAAATCGCATTTAGTCATACCACAAACGTACACCTAACATTGAGTATAATACTGGTGACTTCTTCTAAATTTCACATTCCCATCTATTTTTTGTAAGTAAGGCACTCCAAATTTGTTTTCCGTGACGTTGAACAGCGAAATATTTTTACAGTTTGCAGCGCACTTGATTTCAAAAATTTTCTCCATCGCGAACAACAATCCAGTCAACTGATCCACACGGTTTTGAGTACCAGTTTTTCCAAACCTCTAAAATTCATGTCTCGAAACTGCAGTAAACTGGTTGTCATAACCATAGTCATATAGTTTCGGCAAGTAACTGCTACTGCAGTTTCCAAATGGATGCAACTATATTTTCCACAACTGCATGAAATTAGTTGCGACTTCACCTGTTATCAAAAGTCATTCGTTTGGATAATCAATTTTTAGAAACAACGACAAATATTTAATACCTACTTTGAAATGGACAAAAAGTTTCTCTAAAAGAGAGGTAATACAAACCGAAGAGCATTCATTTTCGTAATTCAAAAATATTTTGTGTCCCTTTGTCCCGTGCTATCCCCAGAAGTACATAAAACGCGAAGACGAAGTCGAGTCTCGACGAAAATTAACTCGGTCTCGGAAGTTATTACATTTAGCAGACTATGAAAATTAATGCGCTGAAATGTTCCATTCCGGAAGAGCAAGTGCGCCTGCTTTTCTTTTACCCGTAAGATCCTCTCCAGGCAAAGTTAATGGAGAATAATGTAATTATGCCTGCGTATGGAATATGCGTGTTCCGGGGGGTTGCAATTTAACCCCTTCGTGATGCAACAACGCGGTACGGCATTAAACATTTCGTTTGTGCTGCATCGCCGATGCGTTTCGGTCACGTGATTGACGTGGAAACCGATACAACGCGGCCCACTTAATACCCTCTAGTCTTCTACCTTTGAATAAACGCGTATCCCATGGCTGTGGTTCGCGGGAATCATGGTGTTTTAGGTTTGGTGAAAAAGCATTCGATCGTATTATTATTTCGCACGCAACGAGAAAGTTGATTGAATGGTAATTCTGTAGGCAGTGACTTCGGAATTGTTGTTTATGAGCTCTGAGTGATTTGTTGCTGTACTTTCTTTGGAAATTGGTTAGACAAAAATATTGCCGGTCAGCAATCAATATTATTAATTCGTTTTTTGAAATCCGAAGTATGTGGTAAGTCAATTTGAAGTAAGTTATATGACTATAACCCATGCTGCAACTATAGTGACGTATGAACGTCAACCAAATTGACAGTCGGTCAGTATTCAACTATATACACAAAAATCGATACCGGACTTTGGTTAGCTGAAGCAAATTTGACTTAAGCTCAGATGAATTTTTGTTCCCTTACATATACGCGAATAAATAATCATTGTAGCTCTGCTACAGCTGACCAAAGTTTGGTACAATCTAATGAAAAATGTATTGTGCCTTATTTTTACCGAACGTTTATTTGGCTGTACCAAATTGACTTTTGTGTGTAAGATACTAGTTCGTGCAACGAGTGAAAAAAAATCTGAAAGCCCCAAAGAATCCAACCTGCGATATTCCTCGAGTCAATAACGGTTGTATGCAAGTGCGCGGAGAAAATGCCACGTGATTTCACCTAACATCGCTTCTAATCCTCCTAAGTCTTCATCCCGCAGCACCGGACTGCACTTAACGTCAACGTTGCGCGGTACGCCGTAACGATTATCTGGGAATTCTGCCAAAGGAATATTTTACGGCTTGTTGGCTTGCACTATTCTATATGTTTCCACAGCGGCAGTACATTACGCTCGTGCTGCCATTGTCATTTACCGCTTTTCAACGAATTCCACCCGAAACGAAATATCATCTCCGACAATGTAATTGAACGATTTCCCACGTCACGTATCGGGAAATATGTGGCTCTCAGCGCTTGTGAGAGTGGTGATTGAGGTTAGGGTGATCAATTTTCTAATGGAAAGGTTAGGTTATGTTGAGGATTTTTCTTATTGTTGACTTTCTTCGAGGAAGAGATTACGGTTTGAAGAGGATGGGGAGAGCAGTTTGGGTTAATTAACGCGTCGCTCAGTGAGCTCACGTTTATTAGCATGTGTTTCGAGTGCTGGGATGAAAGAACGGAAGAGACGGAGTTTGAGAGGTGTTATTGGTGAGAGATGATACTTGGAATAGAATTTTTGGTTTATCGAGGAATGTTGGGTTTTAGGTTAGAACTGTTGAATTTGTTTTAGAGTTTTTTGATAGGGATTTGCCATGAACTGAAAAAACGTTTGATTGGGATACAGAGGATACTATATAGTTGCATCAAGTAGTATTTCATGGTTGAATACGGATTGATTATCAATCTTGTTGGCGTTTCTATTTCACTGTAGTTGCAACATTGAGTTGTTCTAAGAAGATTGATCTGGTTTGTACCAACAGATGTGGAGGTTATGTTCTGGAGTTTTGCAATATTTAAGAATTGGGTAGTTTTGTAGATAGGTTCTTGAAATTTTTAAAGTCTGGGATTTTTAGAATTTTAATCATTTTGGAAGAATTTCAAAGTTGTTAGGTGTTTTTTAATTTGTAGGCTGTTGAAACTTTGGAAATTTTGGACGTTCTGGAATATTTGTAGGAGTTGACGAATTTTTTAAATTTTTGAATTGTTTGTTTTGACAAATTTAGATAAATTTTGAAGTTTTTAAGCATTTTGAAGTAGTTGGGAATTATAAAGAATTTAAAAGTTAGGAGTTGGTGAATTTTGGAATATTTGTAGTTTTGGGAATTTTAAAAGTTTTGCAGTTTTTCGGAGATCTATAGCTAGGTTCCCAAATGTTTTAAATTTTTGGATTTTTAAAATTTTGATGAATTTGGATACATGTTGAAGTTTTTGAAGCATTTTTCCAATTTTCAAGCTGTTGAATCTTTTGAAATTTTGGAAAATCTGGAATTTTTGTGGGAGTTTACAAATTTTTGAAATTTCGAGATAGTAAGTTTTGGAAAATTTAGATTAATTTTGAAGTTATGAATCATGTTAAAGTATTTGGTAATTTCAAAAAATTTGAAAGTTGAAAGTTGTTGAATTTTTGGATCTTGTAAGTTTTTGAAATTTCACAAATTTTGAAAAATTTCGGAGTTCTGTAGCCTGCAGGTTTCCAAATTTTGGAAATTGTAGGATTTTTGGAATTTCAACTCTTTTAGATACATCTTGAAGTTGTAAGGCATTTTTTTATTTTTAAGCTGTTGAAACTTTCGAAATTTTGGAAGTTCTGGAATTTTCACAATTCACTTATTTTTCAAATTTTATAATTGTAGGTTTTGAAATATTTAGATGAATTTCAAAATTTTGAAGTTGTCAAGTTTCAGAATTTTGAAAGTTCTGGAATGGGGAAAAAAATGCAAAGTTCCGGAATTTCGAAAGTTTCGGCAATTTCGGAATCTTCTATAATTAAAAAATTTTGAAGTTCCGAAAATTTTTCCAGGCTTTTGAAATTTGAATGAATGTTGAAGTTTGAAAGTTTTTGAGTTTCGGTAATTCTGGAAGTCTTATAATGCAACAAAATTTTTAAGTTTTGAAGCTTAGAAGTTTCAAAATTTTTGAAGTGGTAAGATTTCCGCGTTTTTAACGGATTGGGATGAATTTTGAAAAAGTTTTGAAGCATTTTGAAGTTTTCAAGTTGCGAAGTTTCGGAATTTTCGAAATTCGAAGCTTTTCAAGCTTCGGCAATTTTATAAATTCTGAAATTTTGGAGAATTATGAAAATCTGAACAATTTGGAAGTTTTCAAAGTTCAGAAATTCTGAAATTCAGATCATTTTGAAGTATCGAAGAATTCTGAAGTTTGAGCGTTGTTTAATTTTGTAATTTTTGAAATTTTGAACTTTCGAAGCTTAAAAATTCCAAGATATTTCCCAAGTTTCGGAATTGCAAAGCTTTTGACGAATTTGCCTGAATGTTGAAGATTTCATGTATTTTGATTTTTTGAAGTTGTGAAGTTTTGGAACTTCGAAGTTTTTTGAGAACGTCCAAAAATCTTGAGGCTCTGAAGAATGTTGGTGTCAAAAAGTTGTTGAGTTTTGGAATTTCCGAAGCTTTCTAATTTCCAAAAGTTCTGAAGTTTCGAACAATTTTGCAGCTTTGAAACTCAGAAGCTCCACAAGTTCATAAATTCTGGTGTTTCGAAGTTTTCAAATTTATGGAATTAGCCTAACAAGACCGATCTGGTTCATACCACCAGATCTGAAGGTCATATTCATATAATTTCAACATATAGCTTCATTATCGAATATTCCTGCCAGACCCTGCAATCTTATTCTGAAGAAGTTCAAAAAACACTTATAATCCACTTTTCCCCTATATTTATTACATTTTTCTACCGAATCTAGGGAAAAGTCGTTAAGGCATACATTTGAAGTACTGTTCAACTTCACCTGCTTTCTCTCTGTTTCGCCCGTGTATCCTAGATCGCGTGTTTAGCGAAACAAAATTGTATCGACGAAACGTCTTTCGATTCGGAACCCTATCCATTGATCCAAAGATCCATTGGCCTGCCTCGATACATCTCCTAGTTCGATGTTTCACTCGGAGTAATGTTATTCTCTGATGTGGTGCCTACACTGTCACGCCTGTACAACAAGAGCTAGACCAACCGCACATTTGCTATTCGTGTACCCGGCGCTTGTTCTCGAATTTAAAAAGCTTTGGGAGCCCACGTTATCTCGGAAATGATCTTTCTCACTTTGTGCCCGCGACATGAAATATTACCGCGTCGACAAGCTAATTATATCAAGCTTGAATACCTTAGAAAGGCATTTGCGTTTTTTCCCGTTATACAGCCGTGATTTTTGTTGAACGCATTATCAAGGTGAACCAACTACGGTGAACTGCGAGGAAAATGTATGGTTTTACGAGTCCTTTGATATGTTTATAGGACGGGGCCAATTTAAAAAGCAAACGGTTTTAGTGATCCAGTAACTTTATTGAAAATGATGCCAAAGAAAAAAAAAATTGGCAACAGCGCAATTCTTTTTGGGCTCGATTTGGGGATCCAAGAGGAGCATAAATTCGAAAATTACTCACCCTACCCCCTTGAGAAATTCCGCCATCTTGGATTAAAGGGGTGAGTTTCATTATTTTGAATAAAACTCTCTTCCTTGACTTTGTTCGAAAAAAAGTTATTATGTGTACAAAGTTGTCGAGAAAAAAATTCTCTACAAAAATGGTCCTATGACAATTTTTATGTAGTGAATAATGATTGCAGTTATAAACAAATTGAACGTAAAAAATGTTTTTACCCTTTTTCAATCGTTTTGGGGTATTTCCATGTTCATTATAAACAGAGAATGTTCGTGTCTCGTAATTTGTTGCAAAACTGCATGATTGCATTTGTTATAAACAAATTACTACAATAAAAAAATTTTTCCCACGATTCTTGGATTCAAAAAATTATGGAATTTCAAGAATATTTTAGTACAAGGGAATTCACTTTAAAAAAAAACGCGCCAAAGGTGGTGTGGAAATGAGTTACTCGCGATTAATGATTACCATACGTTGATGATGATGATTTATTTATTCTAAAATGGTGGGAAAAAAATCAGGAGTTGAATTACTGGATCATTTAAAAATCGTAAAAAAGAAGAAAAAATTTTTTGTCGCAGTAATTTGTTCATAACAAATGCAATTATCCAGTATTGCAACAAATTACGGAACATGATCATTGTTTAGAATGATCATGGAAATACCCCAAAACGATTGAAAAAGGGTAGCATCATTTCTTAAGTTTAATTTGTTTATAACTGCAATAATTATGCACTAAATAAAAATTGTCATAGGACCATATTTGTAGAACATTTTTTTCTCGACAACTTTGTATCCATAACTTTTTTTCGAAAAAAGTCGAGGAAGATCGTTATATTCAAAATAATGAAACTCATCCCTTCAATCCAAGATGGCGGAATTTCCCATGGGGGTGGGGTGACTAATTTTCGGATTTTAGCTCCTCTGGGACCCCCGATTCGAACCCAAAAAGAATTGCGCTGTTGCCAATGTTTTTTTTTTTTTTTTTTTTTTTTTTTTTTTTTTTTTTTTTTTTTTTTTTTTTTTTTTTTTTTTTTTTTTTTTTTTTCCCTTAAAAAATTGTAAAAAACTGATTGGGAAAATGTTATTTGTAGACGAGTTTTGACGTTTGAAATGTCCCAATGATTTTTTTACGAACGTCTGTATTTTTTGAAAATATCTACGAATGCAAAATTTATCTTGACATCTTTTGAATTTTTTTCAAACTTTTCATTTTACTGCTGAAAGAAAAATTTACCTTGAAAAGTACAAATATTCTCAATTTTTACATAACATATATTCCGAACACGAAAAATCCATGCAAAACGGCACAAATGGGGAATATTCGGATTTCAAAGCCTATTATGTTCACATTATCGGGAAAATGTGGTTCGTATCCGGTGATGGGCACATTTTTCCGATTTGAAATTGACTACATGGTTATCATTTCATATATATCACGTTACATTTGCCAATACGTCGATGTTTTTTTATGAGTTCTGATTAAATTTTGGACAAATTTATCTTCGTTATTGAGCAATTTGTACTTTTACATGCACGTATTGGGAAGTGATAACAATAGAATTTTCAGGGTTTGATTGACTATCAGAGTTGGGTTTTCAATTGAGGAAGATATAAATACTTTAGATATTATAGGTACTAAATCAATTTTATTTATACTGCAGTACTATTTTTTTTATTTTTAAAAACGTGTAATTACTTATTTAGAACTTTTAGTTTATTTAATTATTTCCAGATGCATCCACTCTAAATACGTCATTAGACATAGTCGGAAAATTAGTAAATTTCCGAATGAGGAAATTGAAATTCGGAGGGGATTTCGAGGTTACAGAATTTAGAATCGAAAATTTTGAAGTTGAAGTTGAGAAATTCGGAAGATTGAAAAACTTAAATTTCAAAATTGGAATGATGATAGGTTAGAAAATACGGAAATAGGACAATTCTAGAATAGGCGGTTTTCCATTTTGAAAGGTTGAAAAATTGAAATTTACATAATTCACATAAAACATGTGTTGGAAAATGCAGAAATTGGATAGGCGATTTTTTATCGAAAGAAGTTCAAATTTAGAAACACGAAATCTCAAAGACACAAGAAAACATATCGCTCAAAAATACATTCTCAAAATTTTTCCGAAATTTTGAATGATGAAACATTTCTGACCAATTTTTAACATTTTATCCAAATTCCAGGTAATAGTTGTCTTGAATTTCCGAAGTATAATTTATTCAAAAACGTCAATTGTTCCTAATTGATAAAAAAATGTTTCGAAAAATCATAAAAAATATCAGCGGTTCAAAAGTGATAAAAAAATTCGTCACAAAATACTCAAACGACCCGTATGTAAGAACAAACACGAAATCTCGGATACACGCGGAAACATCCATTTCTGGATCTCGTTCAGCCTGACCTTGTCCCCCAGAATTCGCCCCAGGGAACGAAATGGTGGGTGTGAAAGATAGTCCGAGCCTCCTCTCTACCTCTTTTCACTGTCTTTATCTTTTATCTTTTTATACTCGAGGCGAGACCCGGATGCGACCACGACAGAATGGACGCATCGAGTTCCACCTAACCTCTTTGCGTAGTCGTATACAACTAAACGTAGCCCGAGGAAACACATCCTCCGAAGGTGCGATCACGCTCGCATTGTGCTCCAATGCAGTCAACAGGAAACATCTCTTTGTCACGAAACGCCCTTTCGTAAACTAACAATCGTCCCTCTGTGTCAATTTATACGATGTATGTGAGCAAACTGTTTGAGCTTCCAATTGCTCGAACAAATTGAGTTTCAATTCGGAAGCAATCTGTTGTGAGTATTACGTGAAGGGGAGGGAAGAGGAATTTTTGGGAAATGAGTTTTCTCGAATTTGGAATCTCAAAATGTCAGTGTTCGATCTTGAAACATTGAGTGGATTTTCAACTATTCTTCTGGAGATGCAAAAATTTGCACAAATATAAGAAATTTGCAAATTTATCTCTTATCCCACTATATTTCATCCTGTTTATCCTCGGGGCTAATATTTTGAAAGTTCCTCGATTTCACGAGTCCCAAAAACTTGTGTGGCACAACAAAGAGCGAAGACTGTAATCCTCATCACCATAAAATCGCGATTCTTCACGTCTGGAGCGTCAAAATGATGAATGGACAATGAAATTTTCACACCTAACCTGAGTGTTCGAAAAAGGTCGTATATAACAGGACGGACTTTTAATTGGGTATTAGAATTCGAGATAAAATCGGATTATTTATTGAGAAACCTCGGGTTTTAATCGGAGAGCGCGGAATGCGACTCGAGATTTACGCGGCTTAGGTCCTCTCCTTGCTGAAATTGAATCCCAATTACTCCGGTATCTCGTTCCGGTGGGAAAAAATGTTGAGTTATCCAATGGCGATTGAGTGGTTCGATGATTTTATGGGGTTAGGGGGTTTATGGCGAATTTTGTTATCTGGCACGGGGACAAATGATCTGGATGTGGGATCTATGTTAGTTTCGTGGATCGTGTTTTTATTCGGATGATTTTAATGATCTGTTGACATTTTGTGATACGTGGTGACGATTTGGAATCGAACATGAGTAGAAAAGTGTTGATTTTTTTAACAAACGAAATTTCTTTTAAGGTTTTATGTAGAATATTTTAATTATCATGAAACTTTGAAATATTTTGAAAAATTGGATGATCATGGAATGTGTGAAAAATATGCGAATTTGATTTTATTAGAATTTTATTAAAATAGAATTTTAAAAGCTTTTTTACGATTGTGAGGTTTGCAAAACTCGCCTTCGGCTCGTTGCAAACCTCACATTCGTAAAAAAAGCTCCTTCTGCACTCGTTAAGAAATATACTATTTTTTTAACACATGCACAAAGTTGGCCTTTTTTCATGCACGAAGTGTGGGCGCAAAATGGCATGTTTCATTGATATAGTATAGCAGTGCGGAATAAGTGTACGCAAAACGCTATTTTGCGCACTGTTTTTGGAAATATTGGAAATATTTGGAAAATTTTCAAACCGTGTAAGAATTTCGACATTTCAAGAAATTTTCATGAACTCCACAAACTTTTCAAAATTTCCAAAATTCTCAAAATTTCCGAACATTTCCAAAATTTTCAAAATTACCGAAAATTTCTCAAATTCTGATAATTTCCAAAAATTTCTAAAATTTCCGAAAATGTCCCAAATTCTGAAAATTTTTTAAATTCTTAAAATTTCCGATAATTTACAAAATTCTCAAAATTTCCAGATATTTTCAAAAATTACCAGAATTTCAAAAAATTTTTAGAATTTTAAAACGTCCAAAAACTTCTGAAATCATCAAAATTTCGAAAAAAGTACGAAATTTTCAAACATTTACGAAATCTTTGAAATTTCCGAATATTTTTAAAATTTTTAAACTTTTCGAAAATTTTTAATTGCTTGAAAATTTTTGAAAATTTCCATTTTAAATTTTTATAATTCTTAAAATTTATAAAAATCTCCAAAATTCACTAAATTTCTGAAAACTTCAAAAATTCTCCGAATTTCCAAAAATTTCCAAAAATTACCAAAATATCCGAAAATTTTATAAAATATTCCAAAATTTCAAAAAATTTTTAAAATTTTTAAATGCCTGAAAACGTCAAAAATTATCAAAATTTCGAAAAAACCATGAAATTTTCAAAAAATTTCGAAAATTTTCAATTTTTCAACGATTTTCGAAAATTTCGATTCCAATTTTTCGTGCACTCAAAAGCGCCATCTTTGTGCATTCTTAAAAAAAAGCACTGTATACAACAAATGCACGAGATAGGTTAGCCCGTGAGTGTAAAGTTTGAACCACTCCACTTCGGCTAGCACACTCGACTCCGGCTCACGCATTCGACTTCGGCTCACGCACTCGACTTCGGCTGCACGCACTCGACTTCGGCTGCACGCACTCGACTTCGGCTGCACGCACTCACTACGCTCGTGAGTTTGCCTCCGTCTCATGTTCCTAACTTAACACTCACGGAATACCCTATTTTGCGCACTTGTTACATAATGTACTAATTCTTTGTTGATCCAAACAATGGCTCGTCCCGAGTATGATTTTCCGATCTAATGGTCCCGAGAAAGAAAAACGCTGTAAATGAAGCTCTCTCGGTGCGCGATCGCGGGGAAAATGTGGCACCGGGTTCGTAAATCACTCGGCTTGTTTACGGGCAGCGGGCCCTGGACAATCCAGTTTCTGGACGGCTCAATGGGTGGCCAAGTTCACTCGAGAGAGTCTCGACGCGCCTTCATTCGAGAACCCCCCCGCCAGAGGCTGCCTAACCGCAGGTTAAATACCGCGGCCAGGTACACACGGCGTCGGATGGACATCTTGGCCTCACTTTAATGCTTTGTGTGCGACACTCGGGTTACATTCAAGAATATCATTCTGCCTTTCTCTGCCGTCCATTCACCCATTCATGGGTTTATTATGGTGTCTGGAGCATGGGATGTTTCCAAACTATCTTTCCATCAACATATCTGGAGAATCAAGATGTCGCGAGGGTTTTTGTTCTAATGGCGGCTGTCAGATTTGAGCTGTCGGACAAAAATGACGAAAGTTGTCATTTTTGCAATCTGAGGCTCGTGGCGAATGATGTGTCGATTTAGGTGGACTTTGTGGGTCTTTGGCATTTCTTGTTGCTTTTTTAATTCACCTAGTTTTAAGTTTGTCTGGGGAATTATTTTTGCCAGATGGGGTTGTTGCGAGGCTGGAAAATCTGGGGTTGTCAGGGGAAATTTTTTGTTTTGGACATGGAAAAATGTTTGAGTTCTTGTTCAAAGTTATGATCTTTTAGTTATTCACACGCGAGTAAGCTTGAAGATGCGAAAATTTTTAAAGTTTGGGATTATTGAGTTTTTACGAATTTGCATGAATGTTGAAATTAATCGTCAGGAGCGTTTTGAAATTTTGAAGTTGTGAAATTTGGGAGTTTTGGAATTTTTAAGAATTGTGACGTTCGGAAGTTTTTGAAGTTTCAGGCAGTTTTTTAAAGTTTCAGCGTATTAAAGTTTTTGAGAGTTTTGAATTTTGGAAGTTTTTAGGTTTTGGAATTGCAAAGTTTTGGGACTTTTGAAGCTTTGGAAATTTTGGAAGTGTGGGAATTTGGAAGTTTTGAAAGGTTTAAAATTCTTGAGTTTTTAAGAATTGCGAAGAATTTTAAGGTTGTGAAGAATTTTGGAGTTGAGAAGTTGTTAAGTTTCAAAATTTGTGAAGTTTGAGAAATTTCAAAAGTTTTGAGTTCTTGAAGCTAATTTTCGAAAATTTTTGCGAATTCAGATTAATTGTAAAGTTTTCAATCATTTTGAAGTTTTGGAACTTTTGAAGCTTTGATAATTTGTGAAATTCTGTAATTTATTCATGAAATTATGAAGTTCTGAAGTTGTCGAAGTTTCGGACATTTTGGAATTTTTGGCGTATCGAAAATTTTGTGAATTTTTATGAATTTGAAGTTTTTGAAAATTTTGAAGTTTGAAGGTTTTTAAGTTTCGGAACTGTAAATGAGACTTTTAAAGCTTTGGAAATTTTCAAAGTTTGAAAATGTTGAGGTTTCAAAAGGTTCGGAATTTTTAATTTTTTGAGAATTCCGGAGAATTCGACGTTGAGAAGAATTTTGGAGTTCAAGAGTTGTCAGGTTCCAAAATTTGTAGAGTTTCAGCAATTTCGAAAGTTTTGAGGTCTTGAAGCCTCGCTTGAAACCCAAAATTTCAGAATTTTTTTACGAGTTTGGGTTAATCGTCAAGTTTTCAAGCATTTTGAAGTTTTGGGACTTTTGAAGCTTTGATAATTTGGGAAATTCTGCAATTCATAAAATTATGAAGTTCTGAAGTTTTCAGTTTCGGAAATTTGGGAATTTTTGGCGTATTGAAAATTTCGTGAATTTTAATAACTTTGAAGTTTCAGAATATTTCGGTGTGTGAGGGATTTTGAGTTTTAAAATTGTAAATGAGACTTAAAGCTTTTGAAATTTTGGAAGTTTAAAAATTTCGAGGTTTCAAAAGGTTCTTTCTGAGAATTTCGGAGAATTCGAAGTTGTGAAGAATTTTGGAGTTCAAGAGATGTCAGGTTCCAAAATTTGTAGTGTTTCAGCAATTTCGAAAGTTCTAAGTTTTTGCAGCCTCGCTTAAAGCCCAAAATTGAAAAAATTTTTGTAGAATTTGGATTTATCGTCAAGTTTTCAAGCATTTTAAAGTTTTGGAATTTTTGAAGCTTTGATAATTATAAAAGTTCGGAAATTATGAAGTTCTGAAGTTTTAGAATTTTATCAAGTGTTGAATGTTCTTGTTTCAGAATCTCAGAATTTTACAAATTTGTAAGTTTTTAAAGAATTTGAAGTTTAAAAATTATGAACTTTAGAAATTTTTCAAGTTTTCTTATTCCGGAGTTTCAAAGAATTTCGAAATTTCAATCCACTGTAAAATTCAACAGTTGTTTATAAGTTTCGAGATTTTGAAAGTATTTGAAATTCCTAAAAACTTAGTCGTTCCAAAATTTTCTAAATTCCACTGTCTCGAGGTTTTTGGAATTCCGAAGTTCTCAAAAACTATCTTCTTTCAAAAATGTGATTCATGAAAGTGCATTCTTGTTAATAATGAATAACCAAAACACTGATCGAACGTAAATAAGTTGACGTCGAAAAATGACGTTGTACTGGAAAACCTGGAAACGTCACAAAATATTTCATAGTATAAAAAAAAAACGCAATAACTCCGGTCATCTGCTACACCTATTCAATGATGTTAAAATAATCGTTGCTTAGAAGCTCCTAACCTATCACTGTCGAAAATCACCACTAGCTTGAAGATCTTGATTGTCGTTCAAAAAAGTATTACATTATGAAATCACATCTTACCATCTAAACTTTCCAGTCGACATAATAAGTTTTTTCATCAAAGAAGTCTTTCCCCTCATTCAGTTGAATTTTCTGGTCCCAACACAATGATACAACAGTATATTCAACTCCACCCTTCCCTTTGTTCCCATTTCCTCCCTCGAAATGCCGATATTTAGGCAACGAATGTAAAACAGGCCAAAAAAGTGACGTGTCCACACAATGGAATAAATGTACACTTTCCAGAGAGTGGACAGCTCAATACCTCCGCTAAAACCCGAAAAGCAGGGAAGAAGCGCGAAACGTTCTCTCGCTGCAGGCCGATTTCTTGTACAATTATTGACGAAAAACTAGGTCGCGTTATTTACTCGTCGTTCGTAATCGTTGCACGTTGAAAACTTTAACGTAAAAGTCGGGGTAAATTGGCGGAAGGAAAAGTTCTTTCGGAGTCAAAGTCGGAATATAAATTGGGAACAATAAGACAAAAAGCGACAAAGGGAATGAGCGATGGTTTTCGCAATCAT
>JAPYZK010005037.1:0-13337 GCA_030522785.1 Platygaster equestris
TATTATAGATTAGTTTAGCTTTAACTAGAGATAGAGATAGCAGCAACTACAGTGCAAAGCGGAGCGTGGAAGTATAATGAGACTAATAGACCTTAGAAAGGTTAATAAGGGCAGGAAGTTTTAATTTAGTCATCACGATGACTTTTAACGTTGTCACAAAATTTTATTTCATTAGTGTTCTAGAAGTTCCACAATCTTCAAAATCGGGGATACTTGAATCTTTACACTTGAAAGTAAAAGTGCAGAGATCTGAATATTTTAAAATAACAAATTTTGAGTTCAAAAAATATACGTAATAAAGTTTAAAAATGTGAAAACGCCCAATTGTAAATATTCGGTAGTTCGAAAATACGTAGGAATTTAAAAAGTGTAAAATTCATCAACATAGGAATTATTATCCAAAATTTAATAATTTTTCAACTTGGATACAATATTCTGGAATTCAAAACTATTTTCATTACATTGAAGGATATTATATTACATCGTGCACTCCATCAACACATAATTACCCAACTAACGAATTTTCTATTTTGGGAATCCGAACCACGTCACCTTTCCTTAATTATTACATCAATTTCGAACTTCATAATTAAATCTGGAATACCGAATCAAGTTGCCGGAGATTAACGTGTGGTTTCGTTAGTAGTGTAAAAGTGTCTAGTGATTTAATTCGTCCATGTAATTTTTATAAAAATGTCGAGTTCGCGACGATACGAAAAATTGACAGTCTGAAACGATTTAATCATTTTAATGTTTCCATGGAAAACCCGCGGAAAAACGCAAGCGTGTTTTTTTGTGAAGCCGACGTATTCACCTTTTGCTTCGGCGGACTTGTATTTTCCCGACCCGTGAACGCTCCGTCGCTTTAATTCATTAAACCTATCGATCGGTGGCTCGAGTTTTTTCACGGCTTAAAATGTCAAGTGTCTGGCTTTAAAGAAACCGAAGAAAAGGGAAGACGAGGGTAAAGCGTTTGTTGATCTTGACTAAAAGTCCGATCAGGGGTGTCCTGGGCTTTTTGTTTTCAGCGTCGAATATTTTCGTCGGTTTGACTGATGAATGTATTGTTATCAGTGGAAGTATTCGGGAATATTAAAATTTTTCCGCGGTTTTTGCAAATTTTTAATTGATTAATGACGTATCGTAGCATGATGAAACGGTTAATTTAATGATTCTAATTTTTGTGAAAGCCTGATAAAATTACTGAATAGTTTTTATGAAGAAATATACATTTTATGAGGTCGATTTTATAAAACTTGTATAAAATGTGCGATTTTTATCAAGTTATTTGATTCAAACTTTGTGAAATACTTTTTTTCATAAATCTCGGATTTTTATAAGAAAATGTTTGATAATTTTTCGATAAAATTACTTTATACAAATTGTGAATTTTATGAAGTTTTCCAAAATTGAATTCAATTTTTTCAAAAATATATGAATTGAACAAGTTTCATAAAAACTGAGATTACTAGAGTAGTTACTTGGATTGGGAGGTTAGGTCTTCTGGAATCGATCGTGTCATCTTGATTGTGGTTTTGATAGAGTTAAAAATAGGGTAGTACGTTGATTTCAATTATATTGGTTTGTTCGGTATTTCAAGACCCTTTTTCTTTTTTTTTTTGTAACAAAACGTAAAGTTTCACTTGACCCCTCCTCTTCAGGTGTTATGTAACGTTAGAAAGGATTCGATTAATTTCGGTTACGAAGCATGCAAAATAAGAATGCGAAAATAATCGATGAAAGGTTTCAGAAACTGATTGTTTTCATCGATGAATTTTCTGATATTGTTCAATTCTTCAATACTGGCTGATTCTTGATTGGTACATTTCGGTAGGAATATACGAACAAAAATGTGAGTTCTGATATATCTTGAACTCTACTACTGAAATATAAAAAAGTCTTGTCCGAGGAGATGTTCTGTCTGACCATATCCTGATCTCTACTACTTGGTCTCATGATAGAAATGGACGCTTATTTATGCCCTATTTTCGATGACATTGTCCGACTATATCTTGACTTCCTCTACTGAAATATAAAAAACAATAAGGAAAGAGCTCTTATTTAAAGAAATTTTCTTTCTGGTTATATTCTGAACTCTACCACTGGAGCCATAATAGAAATGTACTTATTACGATTTGCTTGAAAAGATTTTTGTCTGACTGCATCTTGGACTCTACTACTGGAATCAGAATGTAAAAAGACGTATTAAGTCTCACGTGAAATAATGAAATGCCTGACAATATATTAAACTCTACTACTGAAATATGAAGAAAGAAAAAATGGAAGTCTTATCCTGAGAATTTTTATGCCTGACTATATCCTGAACTCCAGTACTGACTTTTATTTATGACGGAAGGTCATTGAAATATTTCTACAATAAACTTAGACTTCCGTGAATTTAATTCTCACCCTCTCTGTGGAAAGTCTGAACTCTACAAGTTTCCAAAGATTTGTGGAAACTTTGGAGGACCCACATAAATCTTAAATCTTGAAGTTGGTCGGAATTTGGGTATATATGTGACTTTAGAGATGTTGGGAGAAATTTTGAAACGTTTACGAAAGTCATTCTGTGATCTGAATATTTTTAGATTTTCGGAATTCGAAACTTACGAACTGAATTTGAATTTTATGGAATGCACTGGGTTTTTTTTGGAAATTTACAACGATCTTGAATATTGTGTGTTATTTTGTAGAGAATTTCTTTCGAATTCACGTAATTGAAAAAAATGTATGATACATATTTGAAAAATGGAAATGCATACGAATTACTTGATATAAATTGATGAATTAGAACATTTAGGAAAAAAATTTTTTTCATAAAATGACGAAAGTTGTTTGTGTTTCATGAATTTTGCTTACATTTCTGCTTGATTTTCTAAAATTTTTTGAAATTTAAAATCTTGTACTGTTGCTGGATTTTTCGAAAATATTCGGGATGTTAAAATTTTTTTCAAAAAACCTCGAATTGAAATTTATTTTTGTGAATCCATTGAGACATTGACTTTCACATTGACATTGACATTGATACATTGACATTGACATTGACATTCTTCAACCTACTGAAATTTATAACGACTATTGTACATTGAAAATAATTTTTTTTTTTTCAAGATTCACGAGTTTCTAGATTTCGTATGCTTTTTTGTGATTTACATTTTAAACTGTCTTCAATAATTGAAAAATTTTTTCACTTACACAAAATTATGCAAATGTCTAAAAATCGGTTATCACAAACTATGTTTTTTTCTTTCATCTCCATTTATGCCATGTAATTGTCCATTCCCTACTTAATAAAAATCTTGTCACAATTCGAAAATTATCCCTGACAAGTTCTCATCAAAATCTAACATTCGTGAAACTTTTTTCTGTTCCAGGTAAGGTTCATCCACCAACCCTTTTCATATTGACAACAAATCGGGAACCATAAATCTGAAAGGTACTGTACTCCAAATAAAGGTTTATTCCATCGAGCACTTTAGTTCGAAAAGGAACCTAATCGAAATAGCGGTGGTTTTGACGAAAAGGTCGCGATGAAAAAAGGTTTACGAGAAAAGAGGGGTCAGTTCGAGTGGTTGAATGACATGGTATGCGCACCTCTTTCTGTCTCTTAAGCTTCCGCACCTGATCAAGTGGCCGGTATCGCCTCGACGCGCCCCGGCGCCACCCATGCCGGGCCGCGTACCGGGCTGCTGCCATGGCGAGTCCTCGTAACGATAAGCCTTTCTTATCAAGGGCGCGCAACTGCAGGACAACTTGTTACCCATCTTTCCTCCCTTTTGCCCGGCCACAACTCCTCCTTCCTCCCTTATCGCGCGCGCTAATTAAAGTCTCTCGCTCCGCCGCTTTTGTCGGGCTCTTCGTTCTCTTTGACACGCTCGCGTTTGGCTTGGTTTTCGACCTTAATTTGGCACTGCTGTTTTTTTACTTAGTTTGCTTTGGAGTTTGAGTATTTTTTTCTTTGTTTGTCTTGTTTCGGAAGCACTCGTTACTTTTCGCTGAATCGGCACGAAAGAAGGGAGATCCGATGATTCGAATGGGGTTTTTTCGTGTCACATCGGTTCGGGGGAAGAACGGTGCCGGTCCGGCGACATGATTGCTGGGAACAGAAAATAGTTGTATTAGTATAGTGATGGTTAGGGGTCATCGAAGGGTGATAAAATAGTGTTTTGGGCAATTATGATGAAATTTTGAAGCAGTTCTGATGGGGTCCGTTTTCTGCTGTATTTTATTACGCATTTCGTTATGATTCTTACTATCGTATTGTGGGATAGTTTTATTTTTGCTTGACGTGATTTTCGGATTTTTGTGGTTCTTTTACGAACTTGTCAGAAATTTTGAAATTTCTTTATAACTTGTCAAGATTTCTGATGATTTCAGTAATTTTCGAAATTTTGTGGTGATTATACCATGGAAAATCTTTGTCAGTTCGAAAATTGTTTGTTCTACATTTTCAAGGATGTTTGGAGAATATTTCGTTGTCGAATCTGAAAATGTGAAGAAATTTCTGCGAGTTCCAGATTTACTATGGGTTTCGAAAAAATGATCTCGAGTTTTTTGAACATAACTTATAATTTTGACGTGTTTTAGAAATGAGGGACAGTTTTGAGAATCTTTCGATATTCAAGAATTTTACAGTTTTTAAAAATTATGCCAATTTAGGAAATTTTTCAGGCCCAAAAAAGTATGTCAACGAATTCATCATTTCGCAAATCTCGCCAATGTTGAAAATGTGAGAATCTGAATATTCGAAATGTACAAGTTTCCTGACAACTTTGGAAATATTTTAGACATTTTGGGACAACTTTTTTCCCAGTAATTGAGAATTTTATAAAATCGAAAATTCAAAGAATGACTGGTTCAGATTTTATAATTATCTAATGAATAATGATAATTTCATAAAATTATAAGATTTCCTACGACTGCTTTTAATTTTAAATCATCTTGAAACATTTTTCGAAAAATACTTTCATGATTGGTAATTCAACATTCCAGTTACTCCGAGTATTTTTTTTACCACTTACTACATAATGAATTTGTATTATTTTATTGCGTTTCAATATAACTAGTTGAAATAATGGTTGAGAAATCATGTGAGAAATTTTTGGGGTCTCGACAATTTGAACATAAATGAAGGAAAAATAACGAATGTAATCAAAATATCAAATTTACAAGTTTCGCAATGGAAAACTGATTTTTTCTCTCAGTTTCCAAAGTTGAACGAGTTATTACTCGATGCACTGTATCAGAGGAGCTCCATTCAGGAATGCCCTTTAAAAGAAGTATGTTTTTGGAGCAAAAAACGTTTGCCATTAATGAGGTTCGGAAACTCGTCAGGGAACTCAGGGGATTACTCGAGCAAGATTGACATGGCAATTTCGAGCTGGCTTTTGCAGACGATTCCGCATTCGGACCAACTTTTCGATTGCGGATCGTCGACAATGATGCCTTTATGATTCGCGGTTTCGGTTCACATCCCAAAGCTCTTATCATCCATATTTTCCATGGCGCATTGAAAAACGATCGCTTGTTCGCAACTGATAGCAAAAGTCTTCGGTTTGTGGGCGCGTGTGTGTTTGTGACTGGGCATCGCGATTTCCCGGAATCTGACTTTGATAACAAATATCAGGAGATAAAATTTGGCGTGAAACGAATTGCTCGTTGGAAAAATTAGACAGATTTAGAACGAGGGACAATGGGACTGAACTGGGAAAATGTAAAGGGAATTTTTTCATGACTTTTAGACTGAGGTGGATTGAATGGAGGAATGGATAAATTGTTAGGAATAAGAAAAAGTTAGTAGGTGAATGTCATTTTGTTAGAAAATAGAGTTGGTTGATGAATTTGGAACATCCTAAACCTCATGAGTTCAGATTTTTGGATTTAGAATTCTGGAATTGGGGATTTAGAAGTTTTTAGAATTTCGCAACTTCGGAATTTATGTACCGAACAAATTTTGGGACATTGTAACTTTTTTTTCGTTCAGGTTAGAATTATAAAATTTTTGAACCTGAAAATGAAGAAAATTGCGAATTATAACATCTGAAAATTATACTTCGTAATATTTTTTAATCAATTCGATAATTTCGTTGGCAAAAATAAATTCGAAGAAATTTTCAATTGGTTATGACGTTGTTTAAGCTAGAAGGGGATAAAATTTGTTTTTCCTGTTGAAAATTGTATGTCAAGTTGGAAAATGATGGAAACGTTCTAATTGAAAATTACTGAGATATGACATGGCGCGAGAGCTGCCTGGTTCTCGAGTGCGAGAGGGTTAAGGGTCGCGATGGAAACTTTATAATTGCGTTCTTAAGACGTTGATGTAGTCTGTTAAAGACAGTTGGGAAATTCAGTGCTTACGTGAGATGTAAATATTTATGGATCACTCGGAGTGAACAGGCTTATCGTGAGGATATTAATGGTTCTTAAGGTGCGTGGGGAGGGTGGAAGTTGGGAAAATTGTTATGAGAGTATTGAATTATGTTTATGTCGTTTGCTGTCGAAATATTGTACAGTTAAAAGATTGGAGTTCGAGTTTAGGTAGTTGGAAGTTTATAGTGTTGAATCAGAGAAAGAAATAGTTGTTTTTAGAGCTTTATATTTGATGGAAATTTTTAAAAAACATTACGAATTTTTGATACAAGAATGGAAGTATTTATCAGAAAAGTGTGGAATACTACTCCTAGAGCTGAAAATCTTGGAGTAATTCTATAAAAATGGACGAACTTTATAATATTTGTTTTGAATTTTCGAAATACTCGACGTTTTAATTTTGGAATTCACAAATTCAATGTTTAGAAAAATTCGCATTCAAAAATAGGATTACCTTTAAATTTTCTTTTTGAACAGTTATTAGTTCGTGTCTTCCAAAATTCAAAATTCTTCGAATAATTTGAACATTCAATTTCGTAAATTCAGTTATTTTATACATTAAGAATTTGAAATTTCAGAATCAAGACCCGAAAATTTAAAACATCTAAAAATTGTAGAATATGGAAATCTTCGAATGGATTCAAGTTAAAAAATTCAGAGAATTGAAATTTTCACAACAAAAAGAACAAACACGTATTTTCAGGACAGTTTTTGTATAAAAAACTGGTTTCAAAATTAAAAATTTTCAATTTTATCGTAATTATTTATCAATTATAAATTTTGGCTCATTTAAAAATCAGAAAATTGGAATAAAACATTGTTGGCCTTCCAAAAAGTGAATTTTAACTAGATGGTGAAAAAAAATTTGTCTTGAAATGAATTCGAACTACTTCGAAAAAAAACCGCGATTAAATAAACATCTCCACTATTACCGTTTCATCCCCCAAAAGCCGCACTTCAACGCACCCTTCAAGTGTGTACGGTGCTTTATCTCTCATCCCCCTTTTCCACCCCTTCCACCCCCTCTGCTACCATTTCACTCGAGAAAAGTAATCGTCGCATCTTTTTCCCACAATAAACGTTTCCGGCGGTATAACGCATTACGGAACGACCCAGAGTTGAAATCACGGCGTAGCAAACGATCGCGACGGCGCTCTGCCAATCCTTCATAAACGGCGAGCGAAAAAGACCAACGTGCTCACCCTTAAAATCGATACGGCGTTTAGAAAGTACTTTTCGCCCACGCCCGTATCGCGCTACCTGCCGAGAGCCACCTATCCCGACCCGGCCCACGATTCCGACACATCTAGACTACCCATTTTCGGAATTTTACAAATTTTAGGGGTTGTTTTTAGATTCAGAGTTTTTGGAATTGGTTTTTTGGGCCATGCCCATGCTGTGCGTAAATCGGAATTATAGGGGGGTTTTGGATGTTTTTCGTGGATCTTCTTTCAAATCGTCAATGTTCTCATTGATTTTTCGAACTTCATCGAAATTTTTTTTATCTTCGTAAATAAAATTACTTCTCCAACGAAATTTGACAAGTCTCTGACAAATTTCGTGATATTTTCGGAATTTTATTATACTACGTTTTTAGGAAGTGTCTCAAAAGTCGAATAGGATTGATAAACGGATTACAATTCCCGATCGTTTAACCCTGAAAATCGATAAAAATGCTTAAAAGCGAATCAACAACGACTTTTTTCGTTAAAATGTTTGCATAGAGGAGAATAAATTTTACCCTTGTTTCTGTCAATTTCTTTCACCCCATTGTCCACACAATAAAACACAGTGTTCCACAATCGTGGAAGCCGCGCGAAGCTGCGGCAAAAAGCTTGCACCGCTGCCAATCTTTTTGCCTTTTTCCCTCCAAAACGGCCTCGAAGTCGTCGCTGCATTCAATTGGCCACGAAACAATCGCAATTTTTGCGTCCCAACCTTCGACGTAAAGATCGCGCCGAACAAAACTTTCTCGATTTTCTCGAAATGAAAGAAATGAAAAAAGCTCGGGAGAAAAAAAGTTCTTGCGAAATTTCTTTAGCCTAGTTTCTGACGAGATTCTCGAAAAAAATGGCTTTTGGTCGTGAAAAATTAGGGGTCAAGTACAAGATTCGTCATCAGTTTTCGAGAAAAATTTGTGAAAGATAAAGTAACAGCAGTGATCAGTGGACTTGAAAAAAATACAAAAATGTGGATGATAAACAAATACGATTATATGTTCACGAAAAAGGTCAATAATTTTGAAATTACGGAATTTTCGAAGCAGAAGAGAAAGTATTCTGAAATATCAAAATTTGCATTAAAAAAATGCATTTAGGCTTGTAAGTTTTTATAACAAATGAATTTCATTAAAATAATATTAGAAAATAGTCGATAGTTAAGCAAATTGAGGATTCGAATTTCTAGTAATTCTGATAGTATTATTTTCACTTATCTAAAACTTTCACTTATCTAAAAGCACCAGAATATTTCTTAGAACCCATCCATTGCACCCTCAACATGAACACCGCCATCTGAACCAATCAATATCCGTATCAATCACTTTTGGAAACCCATAAAAATTGATACCCCATGTCCCCGAAGCGATATGTTTGGGCTCGACGAAAATGCCATTGAAATGGGGTCGCTCGAGGCCCTTCGCACGACGCGTATCGAAGGCTTCCTTTTACGCAGCTCAGCTGGGGAAAGCCGGGGAAAACACGCGACTTTCGTTATTTTTCAAAGGGTTCGGGAAATCGATGCGACCGAATGAACAAAACAATGCTCCTCGCGGATTGTCGATCCCGGTTGAAGCCGGATAATTAAGTAACGTGGCCTAATTACATCGGAACCTTGCGTAATGCGATGTTTACGGGCCACGGGAATCTCGCTTCATATCGCGAACTTGGGCTTTTTGCACCGCGAGCAATATTCCGAGCTTTTTTGCAATATGCGGCCCATCGCCGAGAGCAAAGCTGCAATAAGGGCGCTTCTGGCTTACTTCTGCGAGCGTTACGTGAGAAAAAAAATATCCAGAGTTTACGAATCGTGAGTGAGTTTTTTTTGCCGGTTTTTTTGTTCTTGTTGATTTGGGGTTGAATATTCAGGGTCGCGGGGGAATAATAGGAGAGATGGAGAGATGATAGGGAATGAAGGGAGATTTTTTTTTGACATGCGTCAGAAAATACTGGAAAGGATTTTCTGATAATGAGCTAAAAATTGGCGATGAAATTAATTGGAAGCGATCACAAATGAGCTCAGATGATGATAGACATAGCATCGGACTATTACAGAATTCGTTTAATTTTTGGATTTTCGATCTATCAGGCTTTCGTCTTAAATTCATTAGTTTGCGTAGTTAAAAACGTGAATAGTTTTCATAAATTATAACGTACAGACTGTTAACTTTTTTTACTGCTAATTGTCCAATTTTGTGTGAATTTGGAATATGCAATGACGAATTTTTTAGTCACTTATTCCAGATTGCTGAATTACGAAATAATTTTTTATTCGAGCTTGAAACCTCGATTAAAAATATCGGAATTTTTTATGTTGAATTCCTTCAATTTCTGGAGTTTCTCAATTTTTGAGAATAGGTACACAAATTTTTCGATCCAGTTTGAAATAATTTGATTTCAAGATCATAGAATCAGCCAAATTTCCATTTCTTCTACTTTGCATTCAAAAAATACCTTAATATTGATATTGGACAATTGGAAGCTAAAAATCTTTCAAACTTCCGCTTTTACAATTCATACGTAATTAAAATCTTATCAAATTCAAAACTGGAGCGAACAAAATGCCTCTTAAGCCTTAACAATAAAAAAAGGAGGAACAAGGGTTTTTCGAACAAACACTTGTACTTATGTCAGACAAAAGTAAAATCGCGATAAGGAACAAGAGCAAGGTCAATAAAAAAGGACACGAGACAACTCGCGTCTGCGCGCGTTGAAGGAATTAATTTACATTAAAAATTGCTGTGTCCAGTTTAATGATTCTCTATTATTCCGTCAGCGAAAAATGAGCTTCATATTTCATCAAGGTCCGCAAAGAGCAATTTCTATCTTGTTACGTTAATTTTGTGGACAGATTCACATACTCAGCTCAAGGATAATCGGAATTTCGAAAGACTTTCCGGTTGATACCCATTTGTTTTCTTATCTGACAAATTTCGGAAATTTTTTTATGGGAAGTCAACTATTCTATGGGGATTTTTTCGTAAAATTAAAGTACGATTGTTATAATTATCAATGGATTAGTGATAAATAGCTGATGAGAATTCAAAAAAACGTCTTAATTTTCCCAAAATCGTATATTGCAAAAAAGCTCGGAATTATTTCGATAAATCACATTCGATTGTGTAACTTCATTTGTCAGGACAGTTAAAATGCAAATGAACACGAGTAAAAACGACCGATATATTTGAACAGAGAACACCGATAAAAATGCCGATTTACGGGAAAATTTCGGCACGTTCGAAACGTCAAGGGTGACGTATCGTACTGACCGTCGATTACTCAAAGCTCGTTAACACGTCCGCGCAACTTATCCCGTCACGTCACGAAAACAAGCTCTTGGTGAACAATTTTCTAGATCACGCTCGAGATTGCTTCACGTGATGAAACGATGATTAATGTCGGCGCCCTTTTTTACGGGCTAATTACGAAATAGTTTCAGCCTGGCGATTAAGTTCCCCGGTGACAAGCCACGAAAACTCGTCTGGTACATATATATATGGATACATTTTAGCTCGGGGGGTAAACAAGAATTAAATCTCGCTGTTGACTTTGTTGACTTTGTACCGCCTGAACCTCGGGAACTTTTTGAATTTTTATTCGTCTTTGGGAGGGATGTTAGTCGGTGAATTTAATTATATTTGTAAGTTTATAGAATGATAGAATGCTGCTTTTTTGAAGGAGAGGGAGGGTGGAAATGGTGACTTTAATACTGCAGTTTTGAACCTTACTCAACCTAGTTGGATAAGAGTGCGAGAAATCGACGAGGTAAAATTGCTTTAAACCTAAATTCATGGTACTTGAAATTTTTCTGCTGCACCCTCACGGTAATTCCTCTCTAGGCTCTTGACTTGAGGGTTAACTCTCAACTTGAGGGTTAACCCTGATGAAGTTGAGTGGTCAAAATAACCCTCAAGTTAAGGGTAATTTCCGTAAGAGCAGCGTATTTTTTTATACTTTTTACTCGTAAAGGGCTTTATTTGGTGAATATTTTGGCATTTTCAAGTTCGAAAGTTCGAAAGTTCTAAATGGAATTCTGGAAAAGTGAATTTAAATACTAGAAAATTCAAAAGTGGGATTTAATAACTCGAATTTTTTCATTTGCGAGTCCAGAAATTGAAATTGTGGAATTAGGGATCAGGATCGCAGAATGATGTCAATAATTCGAAAACTTTGAAATTTGAAATCAAAAATCTAAGACGTGAATTCCAGAATTCGAATTCCTGGAAATGAAGTAATTAGACAGATGAAATGAAAATTTGAAGTTTTGATTGAAAAATTTGGAGTTCGACGCATTTATAATTCCATAATCATGAGAAGTTTGGAATGAATTTTCTATGAGCAATACTGACATGCTGAGATACATTTGAAATAAATTGTTATGATTTCATCAAATAAAAAAAGTATACCCCTTCAATTTCCCAATCACTCAACAACTTTCGATACGGGAAATTTCCCTAAATATTTGTTATCGACTTTTCCGTACGTTCCCTTTAACGAAAAAATCATTTCCGCTAAATTCACACCCCTAAGCGACCCCTCGCGTCATTGCTCGTAACAGGATACGAAATATAATTAAACTGAAATATTTCTAGTTATCTTCCTACGGATATCGACCATGTCCGGGTTCCTCATTGCACGCACCAAATCGAAGTATTGGACGAGTCAACTGTCCCTATTAAAAATTAGATGATTTTTTTCATTGGAATCTTTCTGATCTTTCGAATCATTGGATCACACAATACGTTAGGGATTGAAAATAAGAACTTGTGAATATTATAAATTTGCAAATTCCAATAAATAGGAAAAAGGGAAATGTAGAAATTTAAGTATACAAATTAACAGGTAAACAATGAACAATGATTTTCTGTGGATTAATGGGTAAATGAAAACTATGACAGAAATATTTCCGGAAATATTCCTAAAATATTCCCGAAAATGGAAAATCCTTACGTCTGATCCTCGTTCTAAAAGAAGAGTTGTAGAAGGAATATTTCATATAAATATTCTATAGAAATATTCATTCATAGGATATGAGGAAAGTTATTAATTCAAGTACCTAATTTTGCGAAATATAAAATTAACAGATCATGGACTTTGCAGTGTTGAACTTTTTAAAATGAAATGAAAAAAGATTCTAGCGAAAATGTATTTGATTCTTGACAAAATCTCAAACATTTAAGAATTACTATTTCCGAAACTTTATAATTTTATAATTCATATATTATGTTCTTTTATGAGTTATTTTTTATCGTTTCTTTTTAAAAAGGTGTGCAATACAAACACTGAAATATGGGAGCTACCTATTTACAAAAATTTACCCATTCCAAGACTAAAAAATCCTCATATTCTAAATTCATAATCCAGTAATATTTTCAGAAATATTCGTGGCATATTTCTCGAATGTTACGTGCTGTTAAAAAATAATACCCACAAAATTCGAAATCACTTGAAAAAAAAAATCAATGAACACTTGACACAAAAAAGGTAACATAAATAACGCACCCTGAATCAACGACGACTTTTCCACCTCAGATATTCCAAGATTATATTTTCTTCGATGAACCAACAAAACTTAATAATTCATCTCGACTTTATCGAAAAATTACTCTCATTCCACAGTTTTCGATCTGTTGGAAAAAATGGAAAATCAACTCACAAAAACTACGTACTGCTATCCGCAAAATTCAGGGCGTGATATCCACTCACCCCAAGATCTCCCCTCCCCTTCACACCCTCCGAAATCAAAAAAAC
>JAPYZK010005038.1:0-12194 GCA_030522785.1 Platygaster equestris
ATCTTAAAAACAATTTTCCCGACAAAAAAAGGTTTTCGGGAAAATTATTTTTCGGGGAAATGGTCTGTTGCGATACAATTTTCTCGACAAAAAAAGGTTTTGGGAAAAATCGTTTTTCAGAGAAATGGTCTGTTGGAAAAAAATTTTCCTTACAAAAAATAGTTTTCGGGGAAATTGTTTTTCGAGGAAATGGTCTGTCGAAAAACGATTTTCCCGACAAAAAAAGGTTTACGGGAAAATTATTTTTCGGGGAAATGGTCTGTCGGAAAAATGGTCGTGCATAAAATGAAAAGTTGATTAGAATCTCAACATTGCACCATCACTGAATCATAACCTGAGCATCACATTCATGATGATAGCACAATTACACACTCGGAGTTGATATAAATCATTGTCAAATCTCGTTCCAAAACGAGATTGTACGATAATTGATAAATGTTTTAGTATTCATGATTCTGAATGCTGAAAAGATTGTCCTGATTGCTATCTGGTTCGTCAGATTCACATCCTCAAGAACCACCGATTCCACGAGGGTAAACCGCTGTACAGAAGCCAACAAGCTCAAACAAAAGTGCAACAATTGCACAGGACTCGGGAGCGTGCGATGTTCGAAAAACTGGGTATTAAAAAAGTGACCAGGGCGTCGAACACGGTGGAATGGTACGGTTGCACCAGGGATACACCTCGGTGTTTTGGTTCGGTGATGAACAACGTGCCCTCGTATCTGTACCAGAACCGGTACACGCCGCCGTGCTGTCTTGCGGGCCTTAGGAAAGTGGCTTCGCACGTTATATACAAGCTGGAGGAAGTTGGGGTATTTTTTTTTTCGAATTCTAGGGTTTGGAGGGTTACTAGAATTGTGGGAATTGGCGGATATTGGTTTAGACGAGTTTTGGGCGGACGTAGTCGTAATTTGGAGTACTTGAAATATTAGGAGGATTTTTGGGAATTCATGAATTCTAGGATTTGGGGAATTCTGAGAATTTTGAAAATTTTGGACTATGAGTTGAAGATCTTATTTAGAGCATTTTAAGGAAACATGAAATGTTCGAGATATTCTGAAAATTTTTGAATACAGTTCATCAATTATGGGGTTTGAAATTTAGAGGGAATTTCAAGAATTTCGAAGTGAGATTTTACGAAATTTTCTGGAGAATTTCCGAAAAATTTTGAAAATTCTGTAAAACCATAGGCTCGAGTAGTTCGAATTTTGGAAATTCTCGGAATCTCAGAACTGATAGGTTTTTGAGAAATTAACTGAATATCTCGAAAATTTCAGGTTTTCCAAAAATTTCTTGAAAAACAGAAACCAAAGTTAAGAATTCTTAGAAATATAGAAGTTTCACAAATCTTATGATGAACAGATTTCTCCAAGAATTTTCAGAATATGCAGAATATTCTAGTTTATTCGAAAATTCGTCGGAAAATTTGGTCAAATCATAATTTTCAATTTTTCAAATTTTGGATTTTTTCAAAAACTGAGAATCAATAAAGTTCCTTAAAGAATTGTTAAAATATTTAGAAAATTTCAGGTTTTTCAAACATTCCCTGAGTAATTAAAATCGCAGTTGGGATTTTTAGAATTCTAGTAATTTCTCAAATCTTATAATCAACAGATTTCTTTAAAAACAGCTGGAACGTTCAGAATATTGAAGATTTTTCAAAATTTATTAAGAAAATTCCGTTCTATCATGAGTAGCTTTTGTAACTTATGGAGTTTTCATAATTTCGGAATTTCTCAAAACCTCAGAATTTATAGAGTTCCTAGAAAAATTGTTGAAATATTTCGAACATTTCAGATTTTTCGAAAATTCCTGGAGTAATTAAAATGATGATTAGGATTTTCCAGAGTTCTAGTAATTTCCCAAATTCTATAATTATTAGATTCTTCCGAAAATTCTTATGAAAATGTATTAACATATCATAGTTCGTAATTTTCAGAAATCTGGAAATTCTCCAAATCTCAGAATTTATAGAGTTCTTTGAAGAATGTATTAAATATTACGATTATTCAAACTTTTTTGAGAATTCCTTTCGTACTTAACATCATAGTTAAGATTTTTCAGAATTCTAGTGTAGAATTTTCCAAATCCTACAATTAACAAACTTCTTCGTGAATTCCTATAATATGCAGAATATTCAAAATTTTTGGAGAACTCTTTAGAAAATCGGGTGGAATCATAGTTTAAATTTTTCAAAGATTTGGAAATTCCCAAATCTAAAAATAAATATAATATAATAATAAATGTTGTTCGAAATAATAAATATTTCGAACACTTCAGGTTTTTCGTTAACTGCCTAAGTAATTAAAATCATATTCGGGAATTTCTCAGAATTCTAATAATATTCCAAATTCTATTATTAACAGATTCCTTCAAAAATCCCTAGAATCTACAGAATATGATATACCTTTAAAAAATTCTTCGAAAAATCGATTGAAATCATAGTTCAAAATTTTCAGAAAATCAAAAATTCTCAAAATCTACGAAATCACAGACTTCCTTGAAGAATTATCGAAATATTTCGTACATTCCAAATTTTTTCGGAAATTCCCAAAAAACTCCGTAAAATCATACTCGGAGTATGATTTTGCGCGGTTTTTTGGTAATTTTCGAAAAAATTTGAAATGTACGGAATATTTACAATAGGATTCTGACTTTCCAAATTCCCATTATTTCTCAAATATTCATGTATAACACCCCAAATGCTTCACTTATTCACTTTCACGAACAAAAAAAAGTTCCAGTCACCCTCACTCAAAAGTAACCAAATCTCACCTACTTCCCCAAAAAAGTAACCAAGTTACGGTTACTCATCTCTTTCCCTATCCCCAGATACGTTTCTGGCTCGAAGGTTATTCTTTGCTCGGCGCCATGCTGAACGGAGACATTCTGCCCTGGGACCACGAGGTCGTAATTGGCCTCTACCGCGACGACGTCGACCGTTCGCCCTGGCTCTTGAAAGCCCGGAAACGCCCGGTCGTAGACAACCAAGGTTACGTCTGGGAGAGGGCGACCGAGGGGGAATTTTTCAAAGTTCGCTACTCGAGGGTTAATCGACTGCACGTCAACTTGCTTCCATTTTTTTCGAAAAACGGTACCATGACTAGGGACTCTTGGTTTCTGAAGAACCACGACTTCCCAGAGCATTTTTTGCACCCCATGTCGAACATCGACTTCGCGGGGCGACAAGTGCCCAGTCCCAATAATGTTCGGGATTTTCTTGAGATCAAGTACTTCAAGGGCGTGATTGAGAAACCGGAATTGCCGGGGAAACTTGTTTTGTGATTGGTTTATAGTCAGGAATTTGGATTTCGTGAATGCGTGGATTGCGGAATTCACGTGTTTTTGGATTTTTTGAGATTTCGTGATGGAATTTTGTGGGATTTAGGAATTTTGATTTGAAAGAGATTTGAGCAGTTCTTGAGGTTAGGAACTTTGAATTTGGAATCCTGGATTTCGTAATACGTAAATTTTGGAATTTTTGTGTCTTTTAACGTAATTCAAATTCAAATTTGTAAGGGTTTTCAATTTTGGGTTATAACTTTATAATTTTCTATGTTCAAAAAATGTATTATCTATTTCCTAATTTTGTATTTGACGTAATTTTTAAAATTCAAGAAATTGTCGTTTACAAGTCAAGATTTATGTCCACATTTGAAATGCTAGATTCGATAGTTCCTGAATTGCGGAAGTTGAGCATTTTTGACCTACATGAATATAAATTTGAAACATATTTTTTTATTCTGATACCATAATTTCTTGAATTTAAATTTCGTTTATCTGAATAAAATAGCAGAATCTCCGTTTTTTTGGATTTTTTGTTCATCGACTTAAAATAAAAATCCTAGATTCGCTAAAACCTGAATTTCAGAATGTTTGTATTTTTCAACCCGCGAATTTGAATTTGCAAAAGTTCCCATTTTTGAGTTATATTTTCGTAATTTTTGAACTTTCGAAATTTATGATCGATTGTCTAATTTTGTTTTTGACGTAACGTTGAGATATCTAGAAATAATACAAGATTTATGTACGAATTTGAAATTCTAGATTTGTTAATCTCTGAAATGTAGAATTTACGTACTCTTTAACCAATGAATATAATTATGCAACATTTTTCATTTTTTGATTTGAATTTCATTATTTTTGAAATTTGAATTCTGTAAATCTTTGAACTTAGAGTTTTTGTATTTTTGAGTTTTTTGTTCATTAGGAATGTGATTTTGTAGAATTTTGTCGATTTATGATTTTCGTAGTTTGAATATCAAAAAATTTGTATTTAGAATCATAGATTCGCTAATACAAGAATTTCGGAATTTTTTTTTCAGCCTACGAATTTGAATATGCGAAAGAATTAGTTTTTCGATTTCAACTTCATACTTTCAACATGTTTAAAATCTATAATCTATTTCTGAATTCTGGAATATCCAAAAATTATGATTCAAAATTCGAAATTCATATTGAAACTCAAAATTATAGATTAGCCAATCCCTAAATATTGCAGTATTTCCGTATTAATGTATCCTATAAACACAAATTTGGAACTTCTACTTTTTTTAAATTTCAACCCTACAATTCTAAAATTTTCAAAATAAATATAAATTTTTTGATTTTGTATTCAAAGATGATACAACTGTGTGAAATTCAGAAATGTAGACTTAAAACGAAACTCTTAAACTGCAGAATGTTCGTATTCTCCTTTAAGCTACAAATTTAGAATTGGAAATTTTTCTATTTCTGGAATTCAACTGAATTTTTTTTCTCATATAACAAATTTTCAATCACGCAATTTTTCATGAAAAATATCTGTCATAAAATATAATCTTTCGTAATTGCGAATCAAAATTTATAAGTTCCATTATTTTCAACGGCAGATCGAATACAATTTCGAATTCAAAAATTAAAGAATGTAAAAATTCACGTCGAAATATTCCAAGTTGTTGTCAAACTATAAATTTACGTCAAGAAACTCCGAAACTGATTTTTAAAAATCATAACTTGTTTGAAACCAAAATTTCAAACACTTAAATTGAAACATTTTGCTTTTGAATACCTTTTCACCAAAAATATTCAACATTATCAATGCAAATTTCAGTGCTCCGAAATCTAGAAGATAAAAATCGCAAAATGTATCCAAAAGTCTGATGATTCGAATAAATCCAAAAATTCCGTAAGTTTTCAAATTTTGGAGGTAATTTTGAGAAATCAGAAATCACTATAATTTTTCACAGTTTATTCTCAATTATTGACCACTTTTATATCGTTTTACGTGAAACAACCAAAAACCGAAAATTCTTCAAAATTACAAACTTCCTCCGTAAAAAAATCCCTAAATATCCAATACCACCATAAATCCTCTTTTTCCCTTACTGTATAACAAAAACCTAAAAAAAAATTCTACTCCTAAAAAATTCATAATTACACCCTAAAACCCCAATGTGCAAAATCTCTGTAAATATGGTGCCAAAAAAGTTTATCTGTACAATAAAAAAACTTGGTCCCATAACATTCATAAAAAAACAAATATCGCGTCGTTGCATCATTTTCGATAATCATCAAAAATCTCGAATAATAATAAATGTTACTCACTTAGGCGTAAAAAATATTGTTGTCACTTTCGGAATTCTTCCCCGACATCGTTGTTTATATATTTTTAAGACAATTGTACAATTTGAGGAATTTACAATGAAATGTTCCCAGGAATTGACTTTCAACCGTTTATTCGTATTTTTATTGAGTCTTCCTTACATCTTTCGGGGGGGTCAAAACCGGCGGTTCGCGGACGAAACTCAGTAATTTGTCGAGTTTCATGCACTCCAGTTCCGTTTGGGATAAATGCAATTGTTTTTTGGTCGGTTTCACCGTTTTTCTCAGGTTCGGCGATAGTTTGAAAGTGTGGATGTTTCCACTGGAAAATGTTGTTTTTTTTTTGTTTCAATTTTCCGAAGTTTAATCGGTCTATTGAATATTTTGTTGTTGGAGAAAGAAGTTTGAAAATTTTTGGAAAATTTGGTTTATTCCACAAGTACTCACTTATCGTCGCCGACGATGATAAAGGGCAATTTTCCGTTAAATTTTAATCTCGTGAGTTTATTTTTTCTTTTGCTGACAACTGGTTGATTGCAAATCGGCCGGTATTTGTTGACATTTAGGTCAAAAACGGTCACTTTTCCGTCGTCAGATACGCAGGCAAAGACTGTGGAACTGTATGGTGCCCATTGAACGTCGCCAATGGGGACGCCGAGATCGAACATGAACAAAGGTTCCCTGAATTTTTGGAAAAAAGGATTTAATGGGTTTTCAAAAAAAAAAGACTTTCTGTTCTTGTGGGATTTTTAGGCTTTCGAATGCTTGAAATTTTATTCGATTTCCAATAACTTTTCATATTTTTTGAATTTCGTATATTCTGCTGATTTTTCGGATTTATCACAGTCGTTTATGTCTCTATGGATCATTTTTCAAATTAATAGAGTTTCTCGAAGAACTGTTAGAATATTTTGAATATTTCAGGTTTCTCGAAAATTTCATAAGGAATTTGAATCGTATTTGGGATTTGTCAGAATTCTGGTGATTTCACGAATGTTAGATTCTTTCAAAAATTCTCTTAATATTCAGAATATTCGAGGTTATTTGGAATTTCTTTGGAAAATTGAGTGAAATCGATGTTTGCAATGTTTGGGATTTTCAGAATTTCGGAAATTCTCAAAATTTAAGTATTGATAGAGTTTCTCGAAGAATTATTAGAATATTTCGGAAATTTCAGGTTTTTCGAAAATTTCATGAGGAATTTGAATTGTATTTGGGATTTGTCAGAATTCTGGTGATATCACGAATGTTAGATTCTTCCAAAAATTCTCGGAATATGCAGAATATTCGAGATTTTTTGGAATTTCTTTGGAAAATTGAGTGAAATCGTTGTTTGCAATGTTTAGGATTTTCAGAATTTTGGAAATTCTCAAAATCTGAGTATTGATAGAGTTCCACGAAGAATTATTAGAATATTTCGAAAATTTCAGGTTTTTCGAAAATTCTCTGAGTAATTGGAATCATAGTTAGGATATTTCGGGATTCTAGTGATTTTTCAAATTCTATAATCAACGGATTATTTCGGAAATTCTTAGAATATGCAGAATAATGCAGTTTTTTTGAAAATTCTGGAGAACATTTGTTGAAATTATCATAGTTTGAAAGTTTCGGAATGTTGGAAATTCATCTCATTTATGAATTTTAATCAAGCTTCTCGAAGAATTATTTAAAAAATTCTAATTTTTCAGGTTTTTCGGAAATTCTATGAGGAATTTGAAACATATTTGGGATTTTTTAGAATTCTAGTGATTTTACAAATCTTATGATCAGTAAATTTTTTCAAAGATTCTTGGAATATACGGAATATTAACGATTTTTTTGCATTTCTTTGGAAAATTGAGTAAAATCATAGTTTGCAACGTTTGGATTTTTAAGAATTTTGGAAATTCTCCAAATCTGAGAATTGATGGAATTCTTTAAAGAATTATTGAAATATTTCGAAAATTTCAGGTTTTCAGGAAATTTCCTCCGTAATTACAACCATAGTTAGGATTTTTCAGGATTTTAGCAATTTTACGGATCCTATGATTTAACAGATTCCTTTGGAAACTCTCAGAATATGCAGAATGTTCAAGTTTTTTTGAGACATTCTTCAGAAAATTGAAAAAAAAAAAAACATAGTTTGTTATTTTCAAAACTTTGAAAATACTTCAAATATCAGAGTTTATACAGTTCCCTTAAGAGTTAATGCAATATTTCGAACACTCGAGGCAGTTCAAAAATTCCCTGAAGAATTCAAATCATAGTGAGAAATTTTCAGAATTCGAGCTATTTTAAAAATTCTGCAGTCAACAGATCCTCCCAAAAATTCTTAGAATATGCGGAATATTCAAAATTATTTTGCAAATTATTCAAAAAACATAGTAGAATAAATAGTCAAGATAATTCAAAATTTAGGAAATTCCCCAAATTTCAGAACTAATACAGCTTCTCGAAAAATACTTAAAATATTTCGAACATTTAAGGTTTTCAGTAAAATCCTCAATAAATTAAAATCAAAGTTAGCAATTTTTCAGAGTTCTAGTAATTCTTCAAATCCCATGAATAACAAATTTTTTCGCAAATTCTAACAAATCCGTTCTTTCAAAATCTGTCAAATTCCATTTTTGTTCAATTTATTGTGATGTACTCGTAATTCCGAATTCCGCAATATTTTCGATTTCGAAAGTAAATTTCTCAAAAAACTAAATTCCGGACGACATACGGTCTGTCGTCCTCCCATATTTTAATTCTCCAGTCGCACGAGCAGCTCGCGAAAATGTCCGAATTATAGTGATTGAAGGCGATTTGATAAATGGGCATGTTGTGCGCTTCTTCATACATGCGCATGCAAACGCTGCTGTACGCTGTGTTGCACTTGTAAATCGTACCTTCTTCGGTTCCGACGAGATAAATGTTCGGGTCTTTCGGGTGGAACGCAATGCACGTTCCACAAGCTAAAAAATGCCACATTACCTAATTTTCATGCTCTCTCCCACACCAAACGACTGCTCTTGTGAGTGAGAAAAGGACAGCTGCGTAACTTCCCATCAAACAATAATTGCCAAATGTTCAAGTAGTTCTGATTCATGAATAACGGTTTTTTTTCTTGCGTCAAAAAGAGCGAAAGTGAAAATTTCCGACCCAATTATTTGTCAACCATTGTACCATGATGACAGAAACTGATGGTGACATGATGGGAAAAGAATTCAGAAATGATCTCGAGCTTGGGAAATTTCTCTGATATCTCTGACGTTACTGAACTCAGTTTTCGCCCAATTATTGTACAATCATGTGTGGATGATTTGAATTTAAGAGGGCTTAGTCATTTCGAGAAATTTATATAATTTTTGAGACTTTAGTACCTTTCAGAGTAATCACTGTACCGTCAGGACCAGGAACTGGTGGCCTGTTCAGATAAAGTGTCATGACTGTCGTGACTCCCAAATCATTTTGGTACAAAATCCAGTAATTTATTTTACCATCGATTCCGACACTGTAAAATGACAGGTTGCCTTCTTCAGTGTCTGGAGCCCAAGTTACCTAATCCGGAAATCGAATCGTTCAGGAGAAAAATTTATTAAAATATTGCATTTGCTCGGTACGCAATGATAATCATTGAAAAGTGACAAGACATGGAAAGTTAAGGGTTGTTTTCGTAAAAATTAACCTGCCATATGACACCGTTGTGCTTTTTTGTGACGTCGTTGCTTTTATATTGAGGTATCGTTGCAGGCAAAACGACGTCATAGACAGCTACCAAACCGTTTAGAGTTCCTTGGGAAAATATTAATATTTTGTTGAAAAAATGTTGTTATTTCGTTTTTGAGTTTTCTTTTTTTCACCTATTACGAGGAGATTTGGATGCTGGACGCTGAAATCTAGGCACATGACTGGAGAATCCGTTTGGCAAATCCATTCTGGGTATGAAGGATTTTTTAAGCTGAATAAGCAAACGGAGCCTGTACTTGTGGTTGCGTTTTCGAATGACACTGGAATTATTTTCTTTGTCAGTTTGAGTTAAATTATAAGTTTTTTATTTTGATTCTTATGAACGTTCAAATTTAACTGAATTTAGGAATTCCGAAGTCAAATTATTACTTTTTAATTGCAACTTTTATGAACGTTTAAATTTAACTGAATTTAGGAATTACGATTAAATTTAACTGAATTTAGGAATTACGAAGTCAAATTATTACTTTTTAATTGCAATTTTTATGAACGTTTAAATTCAACTGAATTTAGGAATCCCGAAGTCGAATTATTACTTTTTTATTCCAATTTTTATAGCGTTCAAATTTAACTGAATTTCGGAATTCTAAATTTGACGATGTAATTCAGAACATTGGGAATGTTATTTAAAGTCAAAAGATTCTGGTTTTCTGGTTACAAAAATCCGAAAATTATAAAATGTAGTTAAAAGATCCACCATTTTGAAATTTCTTATCATTTAAAAACTAAAATTTTAAGGAAGTTCGAAATTTGGAAAAGAAAATCTGAAAATGAAATTCGAACACTTGGAATTCTGAAATTTCGAAAGTTTGACAGTTTGATTATGAAAAATTATCTAAAGTTTTAGAATTCTGGGCGTCGTAAAACTCAAGTATAATTTTTTTTTCGGAACTTCAATTTCGAAAATTCAGCAAATTCGTGATCTTAATCTTTCGATTTCGGAATGTAAAATGCAAATTACTTGAAATTTCAAAATTTTGATCTTTGGAAATTTCAACCAAAATCTGTAACTTTCACAATTCAAAAACTGTAATAATGAAAAAATTCGGAATAAAAAAAATTAATAAATGTAAAAATTTGGATGGACTAAATCCAAATCCAAAAAAAATTATTTTCAAGTTCCAAAATAATTACAAGTTCGTAAAAGTTTCTCACTGAAACTCTCTTTCATTCCCTCTATTAAAAAAAAAATTGATTTTGATAATATTCAAAAACGAAGTTTCAAAAAATCTCTAAAACTCTCTAGAACAGCCAAAAATCCTTACTCGTCCCGAAAGAAACCGCGAACAAGTCGTAATATCGACTATTAAAACACAAATCCGTAACGTCATGTTTTTTCGTTTTTTCGTAAAAAAATTTCCATAAGGGCAGCAAAGATCCTTCCCCCTCTCTGAATTCGTCACTGGGATCGTCCCAGTATCTGTAATCTAATTCGAAATAATTCGAATTTTTACTTCGGTAGACATAAATCATTCGAACTCTACAAAAATTCCTCTTGTGTCTTCAAATCTCTTAAAAAAAATAACGAGAAATGTATTTCAAAAAATCATCTATCTACAGTAAAAACTTGTTTATAGTAAACTTGAGAAAAACAAGGTTCAACTGTAATGCGTAAAATAAACGATTGAAAACTGTAATGTGTCTCTATAACCGAGTTTTAACTGTAATCACCTTGTCCAATGTCACTAAAAATGTTCTGCATCGCCATTCTTTCGAGTATTTTCGCACTCTGGTGCATTTTTTGCACCAGAGCTTCTGTTTCCGAAGAAGACTTTTTTTTCACGTCTTCTTTTTTTGCCAGTGGCAACGGGATTTTTCGCTCTTTTTCTTTTTCTTTTTGTTGTCGCTCGTAATCTTCCTACAGGAATCGAAATTTATTGGTTTTGGTGGAATTTTTTTCGTGATAGAGGGATTAAAATAAGACATTTTTCGTACTTTATAGGCGTCAAAAATCACCCATTGGAAAGCGTTGTCTTCGAAAGTTTTCGTGGGGGGTGGAACTGTTTGGGTTGATATATCCTGGTAAGAAATTATGATTTTTTGAGTTTTTGAATTGATTCAAAGAGAATAAAGGATCATTTTCGGAAGTTCCTTACTTTTGGAAAATTTTGAATTATGAAAATTTAGATAAGAAAACATTTGAAAAACTGATGATTTCGAAAAAATGTAGAAATGTCGAAAAATTCGAAGTTTTTCAGAAATTAACAAGTTATAGAAGTTCGCGAAATTTCAGAAAATTTAGAAAATTTCCAGAATTTCGAAAAATCCGAGAATTCCGAAACATTTGCAAAAATAGAAATTTGGGACGATTCAAAAATTTTTAGAAATGTTCAAAAACACACGCATTCTAAAAATTTCTGAAATTCATAAAACTGCTGAAAATTTGGGCAATTTCAAAAATCCAATAGTTCCGAAATATTTTCCAAAATTCAGAAATTTTGTAAACATAAACAATTTTCGATGATCAATAAAAAGTGCGAATTTCGGACATTTCTCAAGTATGAAAAAAGTATATCATTTCTTAAAATCTCAAGACATTAAAAAATGAAGGAAATTTCTGAAATAAGAAAAAAATTAGAAATGTAATTGGTAAATGTAATTTGGGGGTGAATTGACTTAGAATTTCGAATTCAACGGTTTTCAATTTAAAAAGTCCAGAATTTTCAAAAATGATCATATCAATTTCCCATGTTCTTATTTTTCATCAATTTTCGATTTTTTTTCAGAATTGAACAGCTTACTCGCGATGTACTGTCGTAGGTCAGAGTCGCTCTATCGCAAAAGTTGAACTGATTAGGCAATTTTTTGGGCCTCTCTTTTTCGACTTCTTCCTCGTCAAGATCTGGCTCAATTTCTGTTGCATTTTGAGGGGCTTTTGGTTGTTCTTCTTCATCTCCT
>JAPYZK010005042.1:0-18988 GCA_030522785.1 Platygaster equestris
AATTTTTTAAAAATTTTTGAAAATTTCCATTTCAATTTCCATTTCAATACCGAGAGAATCAATGAAACAAAGTGTCGAAAAGCTGACATGAAATTAAGCCTCCATTGCGATGATTTCGTGTTTCAGATTATAAATGCCGGAGAAAAATGTCGGGTGTTGAAACAGTCGCAGATGAATACGTTCCTCCTAATCCAGAAGCCGTGTTCGAAGAGGAAAAATTATGGAGGATCCACGAAGTACAGACTTCGTACACGATTGCTGTGAGCAATCTTTCGAAGCTTCATTGCGAGTCATTGTGTTCTTCGACCAAACAACTGGAAAGGAGCAATGGAGCGTTCTTCATGAAAATAATCAGAAAAGAAGCGGCATATTCCGAGCACACATTCCTCGTTCAGTTCAACTGGCGCGAAGGTCCGATGTGGACCGAAATGGATACCGAACTGCAGCTGACCAACAAATCGGGACAAGTTCTGCACAGCGCAACCAAAACGATAAAAAGCTCAGGACGTCAATCGCTCTGGCGTAACAACCTTGTGGCGATGAAAGAGGAGCAATTTACAAGTGAAATTCTGGAAAAACTCGTAGACGACATCTTGGTCCTGGAAACGAAGATAACCCGATTTTTTCCCATGAAGTGTCAAACTGAGAATTGGCTGCCCAACAATTGGATTTCGGCATTGTCTTTAAATAACAAAAAACCCTTTAATGCTACCATCATCTTGGGCGAGAGATGTTTCTCTGTTCACAAGGAAGTAATCAGACTTCACAGCAAGATTTTATACACCTTATTGAATTCCGATGAAAACAGAAGACTTGGAATGCCGAGAGTTATGATCAAAGACATGAAAGCTGAAATACTTCAAGAGCTGCTCAACTATATGTACAAAGGTAGAATAGAAGACACTTCTAAAGTATCGGTTGATTTATTGGCAGCAGCCTTTACATACGGTGTTTACGGACTACTGGAAGTCGGCGAGAAAATCATGGAAGAACGCCTTTCTGTTGAAAATGCCACGCAGCTTTTCGATTACGCTGATTACCGGAATAATGAGAGATTGAAAAAATCGTCTGCCCTTTTTATAGCGACACACAGACTTTTTTACCCGAAGGAGAGCTTACATTATTTTTACGTCCACAGTACATTTTTGGTGTATTTTATGGAAACTTTCCTCGATTCAGATAATTGTATGTGTGCCCATATTCGAGACGCGGTACAACAGAAAAATGATTCCTGATGGAGGAGCACTGCGCGATATTTTGTTACTGGAATTGAACTTGTGTACAGAAGTTGGAACATGTGGAAATCTCAAAAACTTTTTAAGAAATCGTGAAAAAATTTTTTAATAAAAACGTGAAAAATGATCAATTTATATATTATTGTTATCATTCATTTTATTACCAAGAAGCCTGACAGAAATGCAACGTTGAATAGGAATACAGTTTTACAACTTTGAGGGGATCGATTTTTATGTTTTCAATGCCCCAGCGCTCAAATTTCAACACTGGAACGTTCGAATCCTGAAATTTTCGAATTCACCAATTTCACAGTACATTTTTAATTCAATCTTTGAAATTATTTCAAACTTCAGGTGAGAATTTTGCCTTTTCTGTTTCCGAAATAAAATGCATCAAGTTCGAAATCTTTGATATAATACAACTGTGAAATTTTGCAAATTTGGCTTGAATTCAAAACGAACCAAAAACTTGACAGAAATTCATTTCTGGTACCTCAAAATTCATTTTGAATCGTAAAATGCTAAATTTTTCCGATTGGATATTTACGTCTGTATTATTTTCGTTTGAATATTCGAATGCGTCTTCAAATTGCAACTATTTTGGTAATAAAATTGAATTTTTCGAATTATGCGAGAATTCGACAATTACATGTTTTGAAATCATCGATTTGTTTAAATGTCGGTTTTACACATTCAAAATTATGAAATTTATAGCTCGAATGTGTGAATTCATCAATTTTTTACTTTCCAATATTTAGATTGAACTCTCTACATTTCTTCGAGTAAAAATCCACTCAATTTGAGTGAAAATTCTGCAAATCAAAATCGAGTGAAAATTCAACTCTAAATGACTGAAATTCCACTCATTTTTTAGTTATATTTCACTCTAAAATACACAGTGGAATTCAAATAATTTTGTGAAGTGAAATGTCTCTCTAGAAAGAGTGAAATTACACTCATTAATATAGTGACAGTTCATTCATTCTCGGTGGAATTCCTACTCAATCTTGATTTGCTGAATTGTTCCTCACATTGAGTGAATCTTCACTCGAAAAAATGTAGGGTGTAACATTGCAAAGAGTCTATTTTATCTTGTAATCAATAATGATGATATTTGATGACCCTCATATTATTTAAGGTGTTGGAAAAATAGATAGATGGATTATCATTCGTTTCTGTCTGCTGCAGTGTTCGTCGAGAATCCGAATTATCATAAATTATTATAGTATTATACAAATTATAAATATTTTAATATTTATTATACAAAACGTTTCATTTCAGATTGAGTTTGTGTCATTGCAATAATAAAAATTCTTGGTTTATAAACATTTGAAGCTTCCTATAGATAGAGTTTTGGCATTATTTCGAACGTGGAACTGAAAGCAATCTCCTGCAGAGCGGCGAAAATTCGATCGTAAGGATTCCAAGGATCGGAAAGACGCCATCCATTCGTTTGCGTTCTCGGCTTTTGGCGAAGAACCTGCAAGCGCTGGCGCTTCATTTTCTCGTGGCTATAATATAAGACTCACCCTGATTATGATGAAAACGAAAATCATCCATTCTATAATATAGGGCGTTCAAAAGCACTCTCGCGCGAGAAAGAAGAAAATTTGTGCCAGAAACGTCCAGCGCGGGGCTTTTGATTCTCATAAATCGTCGTCGTGAGGGAATGTTAGTTTTTTGGCGAACTCAACAAAGCTGCAGATATTCCTTGGGTTGAAATGAAACTATTTGAAAGGGCAAACGGTAAAGTACTGGAATTTACTTAACAAGAGGGAAATATTACTATAGCAGTAAAATTGATAGAGAAAATGGATAAGTGGACGGAATTATTATAGAACTGTGGAATTCGGAAATCTAAACAAGAAAAGTTCCCATTCCATAAAGACCAATTACAAACCATTAGACGCAAAAAAGGGCCGGAGGAACACTATGATGGCTAGCTGTATTCCAAGCTATATTCTAGAATGAAGGATAGTTGTCAAGACAATTGCTAACTTTCAACAACTGAATTTATATCAACTGTTCGAAAACACGAATCTAATGCCAAACCTACACATAGAAAAATATCGAGACTAGAGATATATACTATTTTCCATCAAGTTGACAGCAATAAAATTACTAACGGGATGCATAATGATTTTCGACTCGGTTCGACCGCTTGAACACACATTTTATTGGGAGCTAATGGAATACGTGAAAATTCAATTTTCGGGGTCTCAAAGTCGATTTCAGAAATACTGAAAAATCAGTAATTCCTCGATAGTCATTTTGACAGTATCTCTGCATCTGAAAACTATAACCATTCTAGTCTTACACAATAGTATATTGTGCGACTAGTGGGAGAAAGAGGAGATTCCTCGAGCGTGGAGATTGCCTCACGAGCGTAGCGAGTGTGGCAACACGCAAGTGGAGTATGCAAATTTATGCAAAATACGCAAATTTTATAAAACCGACCTTATAAAAATTGTTATAAAAATTTTTTATAAGGTTTTTATAAAAACTAGTATCACTAGGGAAAAAAATACTCAAAATTAATTATCTAATCACCTCGAAAATCATTTCGACAGCAACCCTGCACCCAAGAACCATAACATTGTTTGTTACGCGACTCCCACAGAGCTCGATATGTTCGATGCTTGACTTTCCTGCACTCGTCAAAATACTTGAAACTCAAAAAAAAAAATACTTCGTTGACGCGAGGGTTGTTGTTATATCATCAAAAGCTTGAAATTTTGAGGATTCCAGTCAGTCGGAGTTTACTGGCAGCGCTATTACATAAATCTCCCCCGGAAGGGTTGCAGCGTTTTCCTCTAGTTGACTAACACTAAAATTCACCACCATAAACCCGCAGGGAGAGTTGAAATATTCATTATAATTGACGTTAATCGTCGCGCCAAGCTTTACACGAATAGTTTCCTATGATAAATTCAAACAGGCAAATAATGCTTCAAGCAACGATTCACAAACATTAGTAGTTTTACTCGCGATATTTTTTGGAATTAAAGAATACGGAGACCTTCTCGATCGCCCCTTTTGCATTTTTAGACAGCATTACTTACTTTACACCTGCAGGAGGGGGGGAGGGGGTGGTCAAACTAGTGTAACAATGTGAGGGGGTCAAAAAAGGCCGAAAATTGCGTTACACAATGTATGAACGACCCGTGTTATAACAGTTACGAACGGCCCTGCTGGGTCATTAGTAAAGGTTGTGCAGTGATATAACATTAAATATTTCATTGCATTATCATTACAGCGATCAGAATCCTTCAAATATCGTCAATAAGACATTACAATTTGAAAAATGTTGGAAAAATTTAGGAATTTCAGAGAAACTTTAACAATTTCCAACAATCATGTACAAAAATTCCGAAAATTTTCAAAAATTCCAAAGATTTCGAAGCATTTTAAAAATTTGCATGAAATCCGCATATTTTCAACAATGTCAGAAGTTTTTGAGAATGAAATGATTTCTAAATATTCCCGAAAACTTTTGAACATAAATGTTGGAAATTTCGAAAAAATCTAAAAATTTTCAAAAGTTTTAACCATTTTCAAAACTTTAGAAAATTTTCAAAAATAACATAAAATTGAGAACATTCCAACACTTTCCAAAAATTACATAATTCACAAAATTTTTGAAGAACTTCGAACAATTTCAACAATTTTTGAAATATTGAACATTTTCAAACATTTGAAAAATTTGAAAAAATTTTAATTATTTTCAAGACTTTGGGAAATTTTTTAAAATTTTAAAAAATTGGAAAAAATTCCACCAATTTCCAAAAATTGGATAATTTCCAAAACTTCAATAATTTCCAACAATTTTGGAAATTTTTGAGAATTTCGAAAATCCCACAAAATTTCGAACATTTTCGAAAATTTAACAAAATTTGAAAAATACCAATAATTTCCAAAAATTAAATAATTTCCAAAAACTTCAACAATTTCTAAAAATGTTGGAAATTTTGGAGAATTTCGAAAATTCCAAAAAATTTCGAACATTTTTAAAAATTTAAGAAAATCAGAAAAAATTCAACAATTTACAAAAATTACAGAATTCCTAGAAATTTTCAAAGCTTCAACAATTTTTCTACAATTTCAGAAATTTTGAAAAGGTGAAAATTCTCAAAAATTCCGTAAATTTGCGAAAATTTTAACAATTTTCAAAACTTCAGAAATTAACAAAAATACCATCAAATTGAAAAAATTCCAACACTTTCCAAAAATGACATAATTTACAAAAATTTTCGAGAACTTCAACAATTTTCAACAATTTTGAAAATATTGAACATTCTCAAAAATTTGGGAAATTTGAAAACATTTTAAACATTTTCAAGACTATGGAAATTGGAAAAAATTCCAACAATTTTCCAAAATTATATAATTTCCAAAAACTTCAACAATTTCCACCAATTTTAGAAATTTCGGAGAATTGCGAAAATTCTAAAAAATTTCGTACATTTTCGAAAATTTAACAAAATTTGAAAGATTTCAACAATTTACAAAAATCACAGAAGTTCTAGAAATTTTCAAAAACTTTAACAATTTCCTACAATTTTAAAAATATTGAAAAGGTATAGAAATTCTCAAAAATTCCGGAAATGTGCGAAAATTTCCAGAAATTTCGAAATTTAAATCTTAGGCAATGATATGCAGTCTTAGATCATTGCTCGTGACCCAGCAGGGAGAGAAAACATTAGTTCAATTTCGCATATTTCTAAAACATTTTGATAGGTTTGTATCAATTGTTGATCACAGTTATTATAATTAGGAGGGAGGTGGCAACTTTGTCTAAAAATGCATAAATATATCATCCCAATTAAAACTATAAAATATCAACTATCTGCAGTTGAACAATTTTTTCACTCAGTGTGGGATTTCATGTAGGGTGTTCAGATTGTAAGAACAAAAAACCAGGACATGTTCCTTACCCCCCCCCCCCCCCCCGTATGTATTATTCATAATATATTCATTTATTGACGTATTAATATCATACGTTTACTATCATATACATTTATAATACTATATATATATTATGATATTTAATATCATAATAATGTATTTAAATAATCAAAAAAATTCAAATTCTAAAATTTTTAGGAATTTATACAAAATATTCAAGGCTACTAAAATTTTCGAATTTCAAAATATCGATGGATTTACGAATTTTTTGGAATTGTTCAAATTTTATGCTTTTTTAAATGATCAAAATTTTCAGGATTCTAAGACTGATCAAAATTTCGAGAATGTAAAAAATTTTTAAAATGTTTAAAATTCACATAGGTCTCAAAATTTTCAAAATTCCTGAATTTTTTAATATTTCGAAGATTTTGGAATTTCTGCACGATCTTGAAACTTTCGAGATTCCAAAATAGTCAAAATATTTGGGGTAAAATAAAAAATAATAATAATTAAAAACTTTAAAAAAATATTTGGAAACTTCGAAAATTTGAGAATTTTGAAAGAAATTTCAAACTCTTACATTTTTCAGATATTTCGAAATAACCTGTATTGTAAAAATTCTCGAAATTATTGAAATCATGGAAATCCGAAAAATATTTCAACCTTCAGTAAATTTTGAAAAATCAAAAATTTTCAAAAATCTCACAATTTACGAAATCCCTAAAATTTTTGAAATTTCACAGTTATCAAAACATTTGAAATTTCAGAATAATAAAAATATTCAAAATTCTCAAAACTTTGAAAATTCTTCAAATTTTCACAATCTTCAAAGTTATTCAATTTCTAAAAATCGTGGATATTCTAGAAATTTTTAAACTTTTCGTAATTCCAAAATCCTCAAATTTCTAAAATTTTTGAAATTCAACGATAATCAAAATATTTGAAATTCCAGAATGAAAATATGTCAAATTCTCGAAACTTCGAAAACTCTTCAAATGTCCATAATTTTAAAAATTATGAAATTTCTCAAAATTGTTGAAATTCTAAAAACTTTTCAACTTTAAAAATTTTTTCGAATTTACAATACAGATCCCAAATTCCACTTGAAAAAAATTTGATTTTTAGGTGAAAATGTTCATTTCTATCTGAAATCGATAAAAAATAGGGACATTTCTTGAAAAATACAGAAACCAGGACAGCGCCTGTAAAATACGGACGTCTGGAAACTCTAGTGCTGAAAAAATAATTGAAATTCAAGGATATTAAAAAAACCTAGATTTTATTGTTTTTCGAAAAAAGTGGTGCAAGTGGGAGAAAAATTCTAAAAAACAACAAAAAAGGTTAAAATCGACACAATAATAGAAAAATTTTACCTGTAGCTCAGTGACGTCGCCGAAAAAATCTATTGAAGCGTCGAGAATCGGAAGAGACTTTTCTTCTTCCTCATTGTGTTGAACATTCCAATAACTCAAATGGTTAACCTAAAAATTTCGAGTTCCAAAACGTCAAAACTCAAAAAAGTTGTCCCTGATCACACGAAAACTTACAATTTTCGAGTACTCGCCAATAGAACACTGTTCGATGAATTAAACTTAATATGAATTAAATAATTCATAATATTTTACCGGATTATCCCAGCTGCCGGTCACGAAATTTTTGGCATCCGTGAAAGCTTCATGTTGCCACCTTATTTTTGATACTTTTTCAGACACGAATGTTTCGTTCTCAGTATCCGTCATTTTCTATTATTTACAAACTTTTCAACAAAAAATTCGTGTAGTTATAAAAAAAACAAAAACAAACTAAGGAATGTAAACAAAACTTCAAAAATAATATCGACGACTATCGATTAATCGATGTGGCAATTAAGTTGTGTTGTCTGGTAAAATTTCTAGGGTTTATTTTATATTTCAGATGGCTTCTCTGATTCGGAATAAGAACAAACAAGATAAAACATTTCCAAAACAATCCGCCAGAGTCGCTGTCAGCGTTCATTCAAATCATCGAAAAAATCATTACATTTTTCGCGCGCACAATTTCGCAAAACAGTGCTAAATGCAATAATTATTCTTCACGATTCTCCTACACGATAATGATTTTCTGTCCACAAAAACATAACTGAAAATGGGATAGAATCGCGGCATCAGCGCAAACAGTGTAATTGCTGAGTGATAAGAGAACAATCGTGAATCGATTTCGCCGTAACGCGATAACCCGTTGAAATGAGCCCTTTGACCAAATTCCAGGAAATAAACAAAACACGGTTCTAAAATCTCTCACTCTCTCTTTTCCCGTGCGAATAAATATGTGAAATGTCCGTTAAAATGTCGCAACGTGATGCAATGAAGCGCATTTATAAAGGTAGTGCAAAATAATTGGCAATAGGTTTCAGTAATTATAAATGCGCACCTACGACGCTAAAGCGAATCTGATAAGGCCGGCTAATCTTATCTCGAGTTTTTTTGTACCGGAGTTTGTAACAAGAGAAAAAAATGCAACGAATGTTTTTGACCGTTATTTTTTTGGGAGTCGTGCATTTTGCGACGTTGGAAACGAAATCCGTGAGTTAATATTTTTTGCGTTAATGAAAATGGCGTGTTTTAGGAAATTTCATGTCAAAAAATAAAGAACTTTTTAGTCTATTTTATTTTTTATAGTTCAAAAGAATAAAATTGATATGAATCTTTCAGTTTAAAATTTTTTTTTGTAGTAGGATTAAAAAGGGGAGGAATGCACAATTTTTTGTTGGAATTAGAAAAATGTACTGAAAATTTTTTGGGTTTTTTGTTTCATTTTAGACATTTTAGAATTTGTTTTTAAATTATTTGTTGAAGATTGATTATTTTCAGGAGAAGAAATTTGTATTATTTACAAATATTTGAACAATTGAAAAATTTTTGATCATTTTTCAAAAATTTGAAATTTTAATTTTTGCATGGATTTAGCAAATTTTGAATTTCTTTATGAATTAATTAAAAACTTGATTCGGAAAAAAGTAGGCCTTTTTAGTTTAAAATTTTGAATTTCATAAAATTTCAGTTTTTGTGTGTAATTTTTAATTTTGAACATTCACAAATTTTGGAAAACTTATCATTTTCAAAGATTTTCAAATTTCTACAATTCTCAGAAAATAGAAAAATTTTCAAGTTCAAAAAAAATTGGGTGTCCAGATTGTAAGAACGAAAAACCAGGACATGTTCCTTCCCCCCCCCCCCCCCCATATATGTATTATTATACTATATATACATATTATGATATTTAATATCATAATAATGTATTTAAATAATCAAAAAAATTCAAATTCTTAAATTTTTAGGAATTTATACAAAATATTCCAGGCTACTAAAATTTTCGAATTTCAAAATATTGAAAGATTTAAGAATTTGTTGGAATTGTTCAAAATTTATGCTTTTTTTAAATGATCAAAATTTTCAGGATTCTAAGACTGATATAACTTTTGAGAATTTAAAAAATTTTCAAAATCTTTAAAATTCTCATAGGTCTCAAAATTATCAGAATTCCTAAATTTTCTAATATTTTGAAGATTTTGACATTTCTCCACGTTTTTGAAACTTTCCAGATTCCAGAATAGTCAAAATATTTGGAATTCTCTAAACTTCCAAAATTTGAGAATTTTGAAAGAAATTTCAAACTCACATTTTTTAGACATTCGGAAATAACGTGTATTGTAAAAATTCTCAAAATTATTGAAATCATGGAAATCTGAAAAATTTTTGAACTTTTCGTAAATTTTGAATAAAAATATTTAAAATTCTCAGAATTTTCAAAATTCTTCAAATTTTCACAATCTTCAAAGTTATTTAATTTCTCAAAATCGTGAAAATTCTAGACATTTTCAAACATTTCGTAAATTCCAGAATCCTTGGATTTCTGAAATTTTCGAAATTTAACGATAATCAAAATATTTAAAATTCCAGAATAATGAAAATATTTCATATTCTAGAAACTTCGAAAGCTCTTAAAATGTCCATAATTTTCGAAATTATGAAATTCCTTGAAATCGTTAAAATTCTAAAAACTTTAAAAATTTTTTCGAATTTATAATACAGATCCCAAATTCCACTTGAAGAAAAATTTGATTTTTAGGTAAAATTGTTTGTTTCTATCTGAAATCGATCAAAAATACGGACATTTCTCGAAAAATACCAGGACAGCGCACGTAAAATACGGACATGTTCGTATAAATACTGATTTCTGGACACCCTAAAAAAAAACATCAAACTTGTTTTAATATTCCAAGTTTCCAAATGTTTGGGAAACCACAAATTCTGAAAAAGGTTTGAATTTTTGTAAAGATATGCCATGTATAATGAAAATTTTCACATGATTTCAGGTAATTGATAAATTCTGCGAATTTTCATACGAAAGTGGTCCAAAATTCAATTTTTCAAATCTGATGAAGGAAAATGAAGACATTTACGTGAAAAAGCCAGTTTCTTTGAGGCTGCAGTTGTGCCAACCTCTTTTGAAAAAATGCAAAGGAAAAGATGGCTTCAGCGTTTGTCTTGTAAAAAATGATGAAACAGAAATTGGATTTGGTAACTATTAATTCCACAACATTTTTTTATCGGTATGAAAACAAAAAGAAATAGTTTCCAAAAGTTCTAGTTCCATGAAAATTTTTCAATTCGCATAATTTTGCATCCAACACATTCTGATTTTTGAACTCATCAAATTGTAAAATTGTGAAATTTTAGAATTAAGAAAAAGTAAAATGAAAATCTATAATTTTTTAATTTGTAGAATAAAAATTCAGATCATAAAAATGTACAATTACAAAATTATGAAATTCAAAAAATTCTCCAATTAAGAAATAGTGAAATGAAAATTCATAATTTCAAAATGTACAATTCAAAAATAGAAAAATTTTATAATAAATTTTTTAAAAAGAAATTTGTAAAAATTTTTTTTTGTTTAGTTTTTACACTTTCTTGGTTTTCAAATTCCCACTTATTCATTATTTCAATTTCCTAACAGGAAAATCACCACCGACTTTGATAAAAGCAAATGGCCAAATTCGGTACGATTTCATCGGAGAAAAGTACAACGCAACCAAAAATTACACGACGAGTATTTTAATGCAATGCGATTACAAAATCGACAGGGAGAAATCTTACAAAGAACTCTCCGTGGTAAAAAATTATTCATAAATACAATTTTGTGTCCCAATAAATAAACAAAATATTTATTTTTCGAAATTGTAAGAGGAAAAACCACAAAAAAATTTTTTCAAGTGTAAAAAATGTATAGCATTTCACAATAATTTATATTTTTGCATTAATTATGTAAACGAAATCGTTAAAAAAGAATTTTCTGCGAAACACAAACTAACATCAAGAAAAAATTTTCTCAATGTTTGTGAACACTAACATACTTTTCGTTTGTTCGTACAAGGTATACAACGACGTTGAAGAAGAATTGTACATTGTTTGGCCTTCCAAAGAAGCTTGTGGAATAGACACCGAAATACAAAGAGACTGCACTTTGAAAGACGAAAATGGACTGCACTACAATTTAAGCGCTTTAACCCTCTACAACAGTAATTACGAAATCGACATAAACATTCCGGACAGACCCAAAATCATCCTGAACGTTTGTCACTCAATAATTTTTTCCCTGGGAAGTGTTTGTCACAAAGGAAACGCGATTTGTTTGCAGAAAGGAATTTCCACAGAGTAAGAAAAAACACGAACGAAAATCTGACGAATTTTGGCTTCAAAAAAATATTTTTGCAGATACGAAAATTTGGGAGTTGTGGAAAATGAGAACGAACTCAAATTCGAGGACAACAATATCAAGTTGGTTTATGGAAATGGCAATATGTGCCATGATTCTTCGCGAGAGCACATTCAGAGCACGATTACTTTTATATGTGACATAAATTCGGTACTTTTGCATTTTTATGTCGGTCTAAGATTTTTCCAAGACTGAAAATAAGCCAAAAATGTTTGACATTCTGTAGATTATAGGTCAAAAATGAGGTTGTTTATAATTCGGAAATAATACAATTTTGAGAGTTGCGGAACTTTTAAGTGTTTAAGAAATTTTGGAAAATTTCGGGATTGAGCGAAATTCGGAAATTATTTCCAAAATTGATTTACATATTTTATACTGTAAATTTCATATATTGGATTGGGATTTTACCCTCATAGATAGAAAAATAAATGACATTTTATTGTTGTTTTCAGGGCATTGGCAAACCTCTATACATCAAAGGATACAAAACTTGTGATTACCAATTTGAATGGAAAACTTCTGCAGCTTGTTCCACTGAAGCACTGAAAAACCATAGTTTGGCGACAGCTAGTCAATGTTCAGTTACTGACCCAATTACCAAATTCGTGTAAGAACAGCGTTTAAAAAATTATTCCATTTATTTAGTTTGAAAAATATTGTTGATAAATTACCTGCATCTCCAAAATATGTTTCATTTTACAATTACATTTTTCTGAAACCAGAAAATTTTCAAGAATATTTAATTAATTCGTACAATATTTCACTATTGAAAATTTTAACGTTGAAAATATTCTGAAGTTCATTATTATAATTATTTACAGTTGTCATACAATTTTTCCAACAGGTACAACTTGACGTCGTTGACAAATCGCGTTTTGAAAGCAGCTAACAATACCAAGTACCAATTCAGTATTTGCGGCCCACTTGCGAATAGCAAGTGCAGAAATGAAGCTGGTTTGTAGAAAAAAAATTTCGAAAATTGTGTTTTTTGGAAAGCTTACAAATTTGTAGTGTTTCGAATGATTTGAAAATTTCAAGGTTTTTTGAAAAATTGGAAAATTTGGGTTTTCTGAGAAATTCGGAATTTCGAAGTTTTTTGAAGAATTGGAAATTTTGAGTTTCGGGAAACATTCAAATTATTTGAGTTTTTTGAAACATTTGAAAATTTGAAGCTTTTTTAGACAATTAAAGAATTTCGTGTTTTCAAAATGATTCAAACCGTCCAAGTTTTCTCGAAAATTCGAAAATCATGGGTTTTCTGAAAAATTCAAAATTTAAAAATTTTTCAAAATTGTTGAAAATTGTTAGTTTCGGGTAACACTCGAAATTATTAAGATTTTTGTAAAACGTAAGATGAATCGAATAGTTAGGGTTTTCCAAAATTTTGAGGAATTAGAGTTTCTCGAAAAATTTGGAAAATATTTGAGTTTTCCAGAAAATACTGAAATTTCGAGATTTTCTAGAAATCTGAAAATTTAAATTTTTTCGAATGATATAAAAATAGTACGTTTTTTGAAAATTTTCAAAATTGTTAGTTTTTAGGAACATTCGAAAGTTATGAGTTTTCGGAAAATTTGTAGAATTCGAAGTTTTTTGAAATATTTTGCGATTTGAATTTGAGAAATTTTTGAATCTAACATTTTATGGGGGAGATTGAAAGTTTCCAAGTTTTTCAAAAAAAAAAAAAAAAAATAGAAAATTTGAGATTTTTCAAGATTTTGAGTTTCGAAAAATTGGGAAATTCCGATTTTTTTGGAAAATTTGAACATTTCGAGTTTTTTGGACATTTTGAAACTATTGAGTTATTTGATAAATTTAACGACTTACATTTTTTATGAAAATTTTCAAACTTCGAGTTTCATGGACAGTTCAATAATTCCGATATTTTAAAAAATTTTGACAACTCCGAGATTTTCGAGAAATTAGGGAGTTACTAGTTTCTTCGAAAATTCGAAAATTTCATCAGAATTTGTAAAAAACATAAAAAATGTTCACAACTTCGCAGTGACCCTGGGGCGACTGCGAAGTCACTCTTTTTCCATCAAGGGTGAGAAATATATGTATATGTTGAAAATTTTTTATTTGTTTGTAGGAGTTTGTAACAACGGCAATATTTCTTACGGAAAAGCGAATTCTCAGTTACTTTGGCAACAAGGTGGACCTTTTTTGAACTACACCGATGGCGACGTTTGCGAGACTGGAGAAAAACGTTACACTTTCGTTGGTTTTATTTGTGGGAAAGAATCTAATAGCGATCCCGTGATTATGGAGGATAAACCTTGTTATCTTATTATTCACTGGAGCACGAATTCCGTGTGTGATAAGGTTCGATTTATGTATTTATGGAAACTGTGTTTTTTAAAAATTTGTTCTCTCTAAAGTTTGGGACTTTCGTTGTATAAGAAATAGAATTTTATAAAATAATTTTATTATTTATTTATGAAACATGTACATATTGAATTAAAAACTTTTTTTCAGGTTATCAAATGTGAAAATGAAAACGTCAATCTGAAATTTATGATCCAGGATACGAATAATTATATTGTTAAAGAACCGATAACTGACGAAGAATTTCACATAAATATTTGTCGACCACTTGTTCCTAAACGAGATGTTACTTGCGCTCATGGAAGTGCCGTTTGCAAAGCGATTCGTAATCAAAAAGGAGAATTGATTAACGAAATGGTAAAATTTTTTTTCTTTTTGAAATTATTAAGAAATTTTGAATTATGGAATGAAAATGTTCTGATGTTCTTCGAGACTGAAATTTTTTTCTTTTTGAAACTTTTTGAAAAAAATGCAAGTTTTGTATTATTTGTTCACTTTTTGAAGTTTCCATGTTTTTATTTCGAATTTCCCTAGTGATTGCAGTTTTTGTAAAAACAGGCAAAATTTTTATAAAATCAGTGAATTATTTATAGAAATTTGTTTGTATATAAGGTCGATTTTATAAAAGTTATATAAAATTTTCGATAATTTTTTATTATCTGTTTTATCAATTTTTTCGTTTTAGGACGTCAATTTCCTGAACAAAAAAAAAACGTAAATCTTTAATTTAAAAATTCAAAACTCGAAAAATTCAAAATTCACAAATTCTCTAGAAATGTAAAAATGTTCATAGATTCGTTGAATTTTGTGATACAAATTAACATATGTGTTTAAACATTTTTCAGAGTCTCGGATTCGTAAAAGAAGAGCCATTTATGAACGACGAAAAAAACGTCATTCTCCATTACCAAGGAGGCTCGATTTGCCCCGAAGAACCCGAAAAAAATCTCTCTTCAACTTTCACATTCAAATGTGACTTCAGTGCAGGAAAAGTAAGAAATACAAAAATCTAAACGAACCAACTCCGATTTAATTTTTAAATTAATTCGTTTTTACAATTTATAATATTTATAATTTACAGGGATTACCGGAAATGAAAAGCCACGAAAAATGCGTGTACGATTTCGAGTGGCGAACGGAATACGTTTGTGCTCCTGTTTTTGCACACTGGAGCGAAAATTGCGTCATACAAACGCATTCACTCCAAGAACGAGATTTGTCTCTTTTCAACAAACAAATTTTTCAAGTCAGTTTTTTTATCTTTTAAATTGCATCGTTTTTGTGAAAAATGAAGAATTTTGAAAAATTTAGTATAGCACTTACAGACATTGATTATACGTTTAATTTAGTCGATATTTTATACTTTATTCAAATTTGATGCATTTTTACGTATAATTCATTTCAATTCAGATAAATCTAAATCATTTAGTTGGTATTGAATTTTATCAACATTTTCGTTAAATTTTACACAATTTGTTATTAAGTTTAAATTGTTAATGAAAACGATGTTTTATATTTTTCAGGTACCTGATAACAACAACCAAATTTACAGTATTTGCGTATGTGGTTGTGACACCAATTGTGGTGGATCTGCGATTTGCGAAAACAATGATGGTTATGGTGTTTTCAGTAAAGCGAATTTCGAGTACGCGAAAAATATGTTGGTGCTCAAATACGAAAATGGATCCAAATGTGACAACCGTACGTTTTTGGAAAAAAGAACTGATTTATTGAATAAATTGAAAATGTACCGATTTTATTCAATTATTGCAGAAGAGAGGAAAACATCCGAAATACGAATGATTTGCGACGAAAATGCAGGGCCCGGGAAACCAGTCTTCGTGTGGGTGAGTCAAAAACGAATTTTTTCCGAAAATAACGTATTTATTGATAAACAATGTTTTTATTGCAAATTAGACGACATTGCATTTTTTTATAATGTACAGTTGTGGAAAATTGGGCATTTCTGAATTTACAGTGCCGACGGTCCGAATTTACAGGTTTGAAAAAATTATCGGAATTTTTGGAAAATTCCGAAAATCTCTAAATTCATAAAAATTGTGAAAAATTTAAACATTTTTACATGTTTGGAAAAATGGGACGTACTTTCAAAATTTTTAAGTACGTTGTTAACATTTTTCAATAATTGTTATCAATTTCAAATTTCGCTGGAATTTGAAAAAAAATTCGTTTTACGTTTCATATTCGAATTTTGAATAATTTCTTATTCCGCCCGTAAGAAACTGACAACACTGCAAATTTTAGAATCACATTTTAGTGAAAAAATTGGAAATTGTGCAAAAACAATTTTTTATCACAGTGTTTACATGAGTAGGAGTTTATGTAATAAACTGTGCTTATATTTATACGGTGCAATTGTTGCAGTGAGAGTAATGATAATTTATAAAATCGAATTTGCACAATTTTCGCGTTGGCACTTTTCAGTCTTGCATATTATTGTTAGTAACTAAACATTACAGTAAATATCGTACATATTTTGGCATCGTATAAAAAACTGTCATGTTCTAAAAACCGCTTCAACAATTCATAAACCTATAAATAATAATGAACTTATTAATTAGTAGACAACATTTTTACTTTTGAGATTGTTTCCTGAAAAATATCACGATTTTTATCGTCACCGGGCATTGATCCATTCCAATTTTTTTCTGTGTATGTACAAACGTCTCGAAGTTGAAAACGAAATTTTTATTCTTATTTTCACTGCTAGGAATTCCCTAAAAATATGCTGCATTTTTTTTAGAATTTTCGTAAATTAATTCACTTCCTATATTTTTATGCATTGAAGTTGATAATTTTTTAAATCAACACATATTTAATTTTCCTGCTGATTTAACTCGATTTTCATTTAAAAATTTTAAAAACTTAAAAACTCCCCGAATTCACCGAAATTCCCAACAGTTATGAACAAGAAAATTTAAACCGTCGTACTTTGCAATTTGTTAACATCAATAACGATTCCCTCCGAAAAACTCGATTTCGCGTCAACCATCCCAGAATCAGAAGCTTCGTTGGGCGGCGTGCTCGAAAGCGGTCTAGCTAAACCGCTCTCGATCAAGCAATCCTTATCGTTGCCCAACTTGATCGTAGGTACTTGGTTTTCGAAAATCTTCTTCAGATCCTTTTTATTTCGCGTGTCCGGGGGATGAGGAAGCGCGTAACGCAGTTTGTCCCAGAACCATTTGTCCCCCCACTTGACGTAAGTGTTCATGTTGAGGTACGCTTGAAGTTCCGGGTCCAGTTTTTCTGTGGATGAAATATCCCCGTAGAGAATGACGATGAGCCTCGCGCGGCCTTCTTCTAGGGCTTTTCTGTGGGCCAGTCGAAACTCCATCGCTCCCCAAACACTTTTCAGGAAGTTGGGGGAGAGAACGATCACCGTGCGTTTTGAGTCGTGGACCGAGCGCGCTATTTGCACGGGGATTAGGTCACCGGCTATCCAGTCTCTAAAAAAATTTGTGATGGAAAAACTGATGCGCTAGAACCTCTTTTTTATGTCTCACACATGAGAACTCGCGTTTTAGTTGTTGCGTACCGTTACCCTGAAGACTACGTTTCGAGCGATGTACACATTGCGCGTGAAAATCGAGTGTTTAGGTGCACCTCATACCTGAACACATGTGTTTAGGTATGAGGTGCCCCAACATTATGTATTCGGTCGTCTCGGGCGGTGTCATTGCGGCGACTCATCGATTCGAAGCGTAGTCTTTAGGGTAACGGTACGCAAACAAAAAAAACGCTTGTTAAAACAGGTGCTCGATACAAAAAATATAGTTCGTATCAAGGTGCAGACTCACGTTTTTACGAGTGCGATTTTTGCTCACGTGCGAAGCGAGTGAGCAAATCGCACTCGTGAAAACGCTCGTTTCTGCCCCTTGATACGAAATGTACTATTATCGTCACGATCATTGAAGTGGAAACGGAAAAAAGTTGAGGTTTGCGAGATATTAGGAGTTGGTTATTGCTTGACCCAAGGATGTAGACAGAAATTTTATTTGGGGGGGAGTATAAGGCGATTTTTTACTTAAATTAATTCAGAAAGTTCAAATAGTAGTTTTATTAAAGAGTTGTGAAAATTTTCAAAATTCTTAGAATTTTTGTAACTTTTTGAAAGCTTTGAAATTTACGAAAATTTTGAGATTCTTAAAATTTTTGAAATTCTCTGGACTTTTGAAATCCTTAAAATACTCCAAACTGGAAAATTCGCGAAATTGTTAAAAATCTTGAAATGTTGATAATGTTTAGAATTTTCAAGTTTCTGTATAAGTTTCAGAAATGAAAAATTTTCGAAGTTACAATAATTATGGAAGTATTGTAAATTGACAGAATTTTCAAAACTTTTTCAAATCTCTGAAATTTCGAAAATTTTCGTAATTCTGAAGATTTTGGAAATTTCGAAAAGTTGAAAATTTTCAAAATACTTTTGACTTTAAAATGTATTAAAATAGTCGGAAATCTTGGAATATGTTAAAAATGTTTCAACTAAGCAAAAGTTTCTGGAAATTTTATAAATTCGTAAAATTTTTAAAATTTCAAGAATTATGAAAACTGCCTCAAGATTTTCGAAACTTTCTTAAATCTCTGAAATTTCTAAAATTTTTGAAATTCTGAAATTTGTCGGAATAATTGAAACTTTCGAAATTCTCTAAATTGTTGAAGATCTTGAAATTTTCCAAATATCAAGTTTTTCGAATTGTGAAGAGTTCGTAAAATTTTCGTAATTTCAAAAATTATAAAAATAT
>JAPYZK010005047.1:0-15688 GCA_030522785.1 Platygaster equestris
GGACAACCGATAAATAACATCCAATCTAAGTTTCAAAAGTCGTAGAAAACAAAGGCTGCGGATATTCTCATCAGCCAATCAGAGTGAGCATCCTTAATGTGGCTCTATTGGTTTAATTAACATAAATTATTTATTATCATATATAACAATTAATATGTTATTTATGGACTGTCCATTGATTACGTGAGGACGATGGACGGGGGAGGAGATTCGAAGGATCCTTAAGGCGAATTTAAGGTTAGTGTGGGGAATACCGACCAGTTAAGGGTTTCTCGAGGTTTATTTGTATTTTTCATATTGAAAAATGATATTTCCAACAACAAAAATGTGATAGCAGCATTAATTGTACTTCAAAATTATCAAATCGCCTTTGAACTGAACAAATATTCATGAACATTTATTTGAAATTTACAATAAAGTGAGAGATGCTCTGATGCGTGGAACGCCGCCCATGTGCTTGTAATACCGACCACCGTTAGTGGGTAATATCCGACCAGTCAGTGTTTTTCTATTATATTTCGCAACTACTGGTAAAATGATTATAATTATTGTCATTACTATGATAATAAATATATAATTACATGAAATATATGATTAATTTTTGTAGCCATCTATATAATTATATCATACTTGATTAATTAAATCTTGAATCATGCAATTATTCTCAAAATGTGATTATGATAAATTGATAAAATCATGATAAATCATTTAATAATTATTATCACAAATCAACAACAGTTAAGTCTTTGTTTTATCACGAATTATAATAAATATTTTAGTTTTGCAGCGTATAAATAATGACGAAAGATATTCCATTTTAATATTAATTTATTTATAATAAAATGGATCTGTCAAATAACTTCAACGCGAGGTTTTCTGTATATAATTGCCATCCAAATGTAAATGAAGTATTATTTATTCATTATTAAATTTTTGTATTGTTTATTCATTTCAATGTATTTATTCATTAATTTGCTGAAGTGTTACAGAAAATGAGAATTCTGACAATTTATATGTCTCCTGTGGATTCTCCCGTCCTTCGCGCCCGGCCTTACGCGAAATTATGATTGTATGTATAGAATCGATAAAATAATATAAATACACAAATCATTTTTTATATAACAAGTTGATCAACTTCATCGATGTCCCCTAGTGGACATTTTACGCAGTTTACGTGAAATGTCTATAACTAGGGTCAGGTTAAAAAAATTCCAACAAAAAAATCAATATAGATAATAAACAAATTCATATCTTAAAAATGACAATGTATTCATGTCGTGAATAAAATCTGCAGAACATGAAATCATCACATTTTATATGCAGAACATAATATACCCAGAATATATATTATAGAATTTTTTTGGTCGTCTGTTATATAACATATTTATATAGCGCTATTTTATAAGCTGTACATAGTTAAATAAATCGTGATAATCTTAAGATAATTAGGATAAGTGTTTAAAAAATGCAGAGAATTATTAGTTATAAAAAAAACCCAAAATCATCAACCATGTCTAGTTTTTTGGCCCATTTTCTAGACACCAAACAATTTTTTAATCTTGTAACTCAAAAGTCTACTGAGAAATAAAAAAATCGTCTAATTACGCACCAATGTTACTTTCAAGTCGTATCTGGCTAAGCATGCCACTTAATTCTAAAACTACCAACTACATCTTCAGTACTTTTAATACAAGTTTATGTACCACCTATGTTTTGTTTGTAAAAATTGATTTGCCATTATTAATAAACATTGTTTCAAACCTAGCATGGAATGTTTGAAGGTGTGCCAACAAAGCAGAATGAAAATTTTACCACTCCAAAAAATTATTAAATTTAGTTGCAGATATTAATTTGGTCCATTGACCGAGCAAAATGTATCAAAAAAATATAGCTTCATGTTGTGACCGTCGAAATTATTTACATATGCAGAGTAAATAATCGTAAAATTCCGTCACGAACAGTCACGAAATGCGACAACGTCACATACTCGGTCCTTTTCCAACATACGTTGCGCCCTATATTCTTTTGATTCTCTTTCGCACCCATCTATCGCAGTGCGAACGCAAATGCGACGTTGCCAAGTTTCTTACGCGCTAGCGAGCACGACGGCGGAATTCCGTATTTTTGTCATTCTTGACCTCAATATTTCGGTTTTGAGTATGGTGACACCAAATTTTGAAGTGACTAAATTATTAATCAGCATTGTTTGAAGTACAGTTTACAAAGTTTCTCGAGAAAATCCCTTTATAAGAAGTATTTTATTTTATACGAAACATGGATATATTTTCGTCAGCGCCGTAATAGCCCATGCATTTTCGCGCAACTTTCGGCTTTAAATTCTAGGCTCTCAGGCTCGTGAAGACCTTGAAATAAATAAAATTTTGACAAAGTTTCATCAAATTCCCTTAACTCATAAATTAATTTGGCTTACGATTTTGAATGATCGCTGTTTTCATCCCGCATCGGTTTTTAGTGAGCTCTGGAATGCGTACTTTAGTCGAAAAAATTTCGAGTGACGACTAAAAAAAAATTGATTATGGCATACACAAGACGACTGATCCCATTTTTCGTGACGTTTATTTATTCCGAACATTTATTATCTGTTCGAAAGTCATGAATTGACAGAATAGATCGATTAATCGATAATCGAAAATTTTCAAATCGTTCATGAAATCAGTCAATTTTTCTTCATCAGAAATTCTCCAAAATCCAACTGTACAAATATACAATTTCACATTTGACACTAGATAAAATAAAAATGCATGAATCAATTTATTCCTATCGCAAAAACCAAAAATACACATTCGAATAAATATAAATATATTATTATATAATTCGCTACCAATTTGATCGAATGATGAGTTCATAATAAACCTTCATTCCTAATGTACATGATTTTCTAAACTTTGGTACTCAAACTTTGCTCCTTTATCATCGTATACCGGGGAAAATTATTTTTCATTTTTTCCCACTCTTCTCGATCTTCGGGTTCCATGGGACCCCATTCTTTACTAGGACTGAATCCAGCGACTAATTTCTCTTTCAAGCTTCCCTGTCGAAAAAAAAGTTGTGTACCAGAGGCACAGAAAACGTGACTTTCGGTCCACTGCCGCAGAGCGCAAAGTCACGCTTTTCTCGCTAGGGTAACATAAAAAATTATTACGATAAATAGTATAGTGAAAATTAAGTACTTCGCTCGTGATGAGGTAGTAGATTGCATAAAATGGAATGCAAAGCATGCTAACTGAACATGTACACCACCCTAATGCAACGGCCCAATCAGGATATTCAACACCGTTGTAGGTTATCCTTGTGTTGAAGACGATTGTTGTGACGAAAATGAACTGAAATAATCATGTCGTAACATAATTTTCATAACAAAATTCGTCAGGGGAAGATATATTATTTGGAATATTTTTCATTTTTCAATGTATATCCTGGTGATAGGGAGGTTGGGGGGAGGGGGTAAAATTGAGGATCCGCGGTCGAAAACGCAATCGATTGATTCGGAGCGAAATTTTGAACTCGTGATATCCTATTGTCAATATTAATTGGAACAAGCTGATTTTTATGTCAAAATGTTCGGTGAACGAATTCTTTCGGAATAGTAAGCAAAGTTTAAATAACTTTGAGTTGTGAAACTGTATTATGAATTTTTGAGTTGACTCGATTTTTTCGTGCGGTATTCTGGGAAGCATTATGAAAATTGTTTGCATGAGAATTTTCGTCAATTTCATCGAATTAGTAGAGAATATTGTAGCAGATAATGATTGAAAATTTGAGTTTGAGAGAATGACCTTTGTGAAATAAAAACAAATCAATATAAAACTAACCGATAAAATAGTAGGTGTAATATACTTCCAGCAGAGTGGCCACCAAGGATTTAATTTCTCTCCGATCATGAATTCTGTATCTTTCACGAAATTTTTGCAACCTGAAAAAGAGTAGGTCTATTTTATGGGGTATTTATGCAGTTTGCGAATAATTTTTTAAATATTTTTCGTACTCTGTTGACTCGCGAATAAAATTGTTTTGTTGAGAATTTTTTTAATCATTTTGATTAATGAATAAAAATTAAATGTGTTGAATTATGTCCTGGAAAATGTTGATTCTTATAAAAATTTACAAAAATTCTTGATATTTTCAAATTTATAATGAGACTTTATCCAGCATTTTTGAAAATTATTACTGTTTTTGAAATGTTTTGACATTTTTGGAAATTTTGAAATATATTCAATCATTGATGAAAATTAAGAAATTTTTAAAAGACGTCAACAATAAAATTATTAATATTCAAAATTTTTGGGTAATGTTAAAGTTTATTGAAATTTTGAATAACATTGAAATGTATCAAATATCAAAATTGTTGAACATTTCGAGAACTATGGAAATTTTTGAAAATGTTGATCCTTTTAAAAAAACCAATAATTGCGTGAATTTTTAATATTTTGCAAAATTTGTCCAACTCTGAATATTTTGAGAATTCGGAGAGATTTAGACATTTTCAAATATCTAAATTTTCATAAATTTATAGCAAATCATAATTTTACAAAAATGTTGAAAAATTTGGATTTTTTTGAAATTTTATCAATTTAGAGGAATCATACAAAAATGTCGAGTAATTCGAAAAATTTCCAAAAACACTCCAAATTTCGTGAACTTGAAAAAATTCTCGAACAAACATTAAAAATTTGATTAATTTTCAAGATTATTAAATAATATGAGAATTCGTTCATGAAAAAATCATTTAAATTTTGAAATGATCAAAAATTGGAGTATTTCAAGAATTTTCCAAATTTCAAAAATATTTGGATAAATTTAGAGACTATGAAAAATTAAAAAATTTCGGAGTGTCTAAAAATTTTACACTCAGAAATTAAAAAAAACTTCAACATTTATATATATATACAACATTTTAATATTACCAATTTAAAAATAATATAAAGACTTTTGTTAGGATGTTAAAAAATTTGGAAATTTCTATAATTTGAGAAATTTTCGAACTTTCAATTTTTAGTACTTTATTTTGAAATTGTCCAAAATTTTGAAAATTCAAAAAAACTTGAACTATTGAAAGAATTTCGAAAATATGGCAGCTTTTACACTTCTCATTCATTCTCCAAAAAGTTCGAAAATTTATTTTATTTTTTGTTCAAACAAATTATAGACAAACATCTTTCCAAAAACGCCCCCTCCCCCCTTTTTTCCCCGCAACTAAATTGGCAAAAATAATAATGATTTTATTATTTTTTATCGATAATTTGACGTAGAAATCATTTTCCGGTTTTCTCATTTTAAATGTCACTCAGACAAAAAGTTTAAAATCATAATCAAAATCAAATGATGAAAAAAAAAACTGCAAAAAATGTGGTCCCAATTTCTACTACAGTCAACGGTCGAACCCATTGTCCGACAGTCGTTTCCGGCAGCCGACTACGCCCGCGGTCGGTACATCCTCGTGCCGCCGCAGTCCAACCTTGGGAGACAAACCCGTGAGATACCCCGGATGAGAGCGAGGGGGAGAGACCACCATCTATAAAATCTCTGTTCCAAACGATCCGAGAAAGATCCCGGGATGTCTCCCTGCGAGGGCCCTTGAGATTCCATCTCTCGATTCTCCCATTTCGCGTACCCGATCGGTCACGATACTTGCCCACTATCTCCTCGGCACATGGGACAACATTCATCATGGCTCGGACAGAGAGAGCCCGGGGAGCTCGGTGTACCCGACGTGATTCCGCGTCTGAATGGCGGGGGGCTTGGGACGCGCGCGCTTAAGCGCGCGGGTATTCAGCCATATATTTTGCTTTGCTGCAAAATTTTCCACTTCCTCGCAGGTGGGTTGCTCGCCGAAGGGGCAAGACTGCCACTGGACGCCACGACGACGTCGGGGAGTTCCTCTCCACGAGCGAGTTAGAACTGCCGGTGGCGCCGGGCGAATAGCCCGACACCAATGCCTGAGTAGAGTCGGACCACGAGAAGTATAGGGTGTGGGATGCTTATATAGTACACGGGGGGTGGACATTTTGTGGCGGTCTACGGGCGTACCCGGGAATAATGTTTAGAGGTGTGATTTATTCGTTAATTTAATGCTCGGTTCTCACATTTTCTTTAGTCGCAACTGTATAGTCGATGTAAGCAATGAATTAAGCAAATAATTGGCAATAATTATTAATTAATAAACTCGGTCGTCACCATAGGGTTTTTTGAAAAAAATGTTTTTATTTTCGATATTAGTGATTTGTAGAAAGTAAAATTATTTGAAAATAATACACAACAATTTTGGATGACAATTTCAAAAATATTTTACAAAAATACGAAATAAATAATTTTTGAAAATTTCGGAGTTAATATCAGTTAATATATAGTTAATATGTAGTTAAATCATTGACTTTATAGTATTGAAGATATAAATTTTTTATTTTTGCGATCTTTAAAATTAAAAATTTTTCAGATTTCGAAACAAATTTTGAAATTTCGTCTTGCAATCACTGAATTTTTGAGTTTCATTTTTTTTCGACAAATTATGAGTACAAATTTTGAAATTTCTTAGTTCAATTTATGTACTGACAATTTTTCAAATTTCGAATTATTCCAAAAAATATCAAAAATACTTTGTATCTGAAAATTTAAGAAATTTCGAAGTTATAAATCGTTGACTTTCCAGTTTTGAAAGTATTAATTTCTTTTTTTTGCGATCTTTATATTTTAAAATTTTCAGATTTCGAAATGAATTTTAAAATTTCGTCTTGTATTTACTGCATTTTTGAGTTGATTATTTTTTTTGTTCGACAAATTATAAGAAGAAATTTTTCAATTTCACATTTCGAATAGATTTATTTTTTTTAACGTATTTCGAAAAAATTTGGAGAATATTTGTGAATTTTTACAAATTTAGAGAACTAATTACGACACTTATCTTTTTAAATTTTTAAATTACCGTTTGAATTTCAATTTACCGGATAATTTCTAAAATTTAAATAATTATCAAAATTCGAGTATCTTTTGAAGTCTCACGTTTTTTCATCTTTCAAATTCAAAAATTGCCGATTTTTTCCTGTTAATAATGATTTATAAAAATGTTGAAAATTTAAGAAATTTCAAAGTTGACTAATTAGTTTTTTTTAATATGAATTTCTTATTTTTGCTTTCTTTAATTTTTGTGATTTTTCAGGTTTCGAAATACATTTAAAAATTTCGTCTTGCAATTACTAAATTTTTCAGTTCAATTTTTGTTTCGAAAAAGTATGGAAAGAAATTTTGAAATTTTACAGTTTAAATTTATTCACAATTTTTTACGTATTTCGAAAAAATTGTTGAAGAAAATTTGTGAATTTTTTACAATTTTAGGTACTTATTCCGAAATTTAGCAGTTTGAATTTTGAAATTACCGTTCGAATTTTAGTTTACTGAATGATCTCTAAAATTTGAATAATTATGGAAATTCTAATGACTTTTGAAGTCTTTCGTTTTTTCATCTTTCAAATTCAAAATTTTCTGTTTTTTTACTGTTAATAATGATTTTATAAAATGTCGAAAATTTAAAAATTTTGAAGTTGACTTTCTAGTTTTGAACGTAGGAATTTTTCATTTCGTAATCTTGGAATTCAGAAATTTTGTATAAAAAATTAAAATCCTTCAATTTTCGATTATATTTGACATTTTCCAATTTTAGAGTTCCACATTTTTTATCTTCGAATTTCGTATTAAAATATTAACATTTAAAATTTTAAATTCTGTAATTATCCAGTCACTGAATTATATACATTTAATTTACTGAAATTTAGGATTCTGAATTTTGTTGTGATTCCAAAATGTATATTACTGAATTTTTTGTAATTTTCGATGTAGTCATTTTGTAATTTTTTCTCGATTAAGTGATTTTTCGCACCTTTCAATGATTACTTTTTTTCTAATCATTATGTCGTCCTCAAAATATAACTATCCACAAAATATAGTCCTTTTTAAATCATACTTAAGTAAAAAATGTGTTTAGCGAAAAAAAAAATTTGTCGCATCCTGGGCGCGAACCCAGAACCTCACGATTACATATCGCAAAACTTGATAATATTAAAATTTTTCCGGCCAATAAATTTTTGGTCTGTCAAACAATAATTATCGATTTCTTTATCCATCCCGTAAATCATTAACCAATTATCAAAATTTATCAATCAAACAAGATTCATCAATTGAACAATTCCATGCAATAACAAGTTACGCGCTCAAAGAATCCTACAGCGCGCACCTGGTTATTGCTTCCCACGTCAAATTTCATTCCCCTTTAAACACTCACCATAAGTCCAACCAACAATGATAACTTCCACCAAGCAAATGGAAATAACAGAGACGGAAGCTGCGTACCAATCGACCATTTGCAGAATATACATTCCCCCCTAAAAAATTACGATATCAAATATTTCCTCGCCTCAATATAACTCAGGAATCAAAAAATACCCAAAACTCACATTCGTAACATAAATAATCGACGCCATAAACAACACGAAAAATGAAGCCATGGTGACCATAGGCTTGTATGCTCGTAATTTCGGGTACGCATCGACAATGCTACTGATTATTGCTTCAATTTGCACGAACTGTGGGAATACACAAATTTAAGATAAAAATTGAGTTCGTTGAGAAAGGCTGATTTTATTTATACTAACACAGCTGTCCATTCCCAAAAGATAGAGCATGAAGAAAAAAAGAACGGCCCATAATTGCTTAAATGGCAACATCGTGAGGGCTTCGGGGTAGGTTACAAATGCCAGTCCAGGACCTTGGAACATCGACATCGATGTTATGAATGATTAATTTTTGAGTTTTACGTGAATTTTTAGGGTCGTCTGCTGCAGTTTTGGTGAATATGAAGGATTAAAGATGAGAGAAGGATTTTGGGGAATTTACGGGAGTTGAAGAGTATAACTGAAAATAGGAGTCATCATGATTTTGAGTTTTATCGAGTGACTTTCACAGTTTTACGAAAATGGTACGATCATTGAGGAATTTGATTTATACTGATTGTGGAATGATACGGAAAATCAGTGATATTGGAGGAATTTTCCAAGGTTGCAAGGATGTTTGTGTGATTATTGTTGAAGTATGTCCATTTTGGGGCATTGTTGTACATTCGAGTTAGAGTAATGATTTTTATATGATTGTGCAATGATTGACGAATCGTTGAATCATTGAGAGGGAAAATTGTTCCTTCCTGTTGATGCAAGAAAAAATATCATGAATCATGAAACACTGAAACATTTATGAATCATGTTGATAAAGTTAATGAAATTGGCAAGTTGACGAAAGTTGATTAAGTTGGTAATTCGATTAATTTATGTGAGTTGATAAAGTAGACAATAACAGTTGATTAAGTTGACGAAAAATGATGAATTATCATCAAATTTGATCCAGTTGATAAAAATAAATAAAACTTCATAAAAGTTGATACGCTAATTGAAGTTGACAAATTTTGATGGAAGTTCATTAAGGTGATTAAATTTGATAAAATTGATTTTTACGAAATTTGTCATTTCGGAAAAATCAATTTCAAATTTCAACATTTCGAAATTTGAAAATTGGTTAGTCAATGTAATAAATATTATAAAATCTGATGGAAGTGAAGATAAATTCATAATTCTGAATCATCGAATAATATCGATATTGATCGATATTAATCGATATTATTATTTCGAATTATATCGACATTATGTCAATATTAATTTCCTAATTCGGAAATTAAAAAAAGTTTGATGAAAGTTGTTGAAGCTGATAAAATTCAATATGTTTTGATAAGTTAATAAAAGTTGATAAAAGTTGATAAGCTAAAAAAAGTTAATAGGTTCATAAAGTTATTGTCATAAAGTCGATAAGTTGATTAAAGTTGATGAAATTGATGAAAGTTGATAAACTTTTGAAAAATCTGACGGAGTTGATAAAAGTTAATTAGACTATTAAAGTTGATAAAATTTAATGAAATTTAATTAAGTTGATGAAATACGGTCGAAGTTAATAATTTCATTAAGGTTAATAAATAATTTGAAGAAAGTTGTTAAAAGTTAATATATTTGATCTAAATTGCGATAAATTGATAAGTAGATGAAAGGGAATAATATTTGATGGATTTGATAAAATTTAATAGAAGCTAATTTAGTTGATGAAAGTTTATTGAGGTTGATGGAATTTGATAAAAATTCATAAAGTTAATTTGACAAAATCAAGTTAGTTTAACAAAATTTGATAAAAGACCATTTAGTCGATAAAATTTGATCATGTTGAAAAATGCTATAAAAGTTGTTGAAGTTGATTAAATTTGATATAATTTCATGAGTTAATAAAATTTAATAGGTTATTAAAGTTGAAAAGTTAATTAGAGTTGATAAGAGTTGATACAACTCGATAAAAGCTGATTAATTCGATGAAAGTTGATAAGGCGATTGAAGTTGATAAAATTTGATGACAGTCCATGAAGTTGATGAAATCCGATAAAATTTGATTAAAATGAATAAGAGCTGATAAAATTCAATAACAGCTGATTAAGTTGATAAATACTGATGAAATCCGATAAAAGTTAATAAGTTGATCAAAGTTAATAAATTAATAATAGTTGGTTTAGTTGATCAAATATTATAAAAGTTGATAAGTTGATAGAAGTTAACAACATTAGATTAAGTTGATAAAATTTGTAGAAAGTTCATCGAGATTTATAAAATTCGATGTAAGTCCATTAATTTGACGAAATTTGATAAATTCGATGAAATTTAATAAAAGTTCATAAATTGATTAAAGTCGATAAACATTAATCAAAATTGATTGAGTGCGTCAAATTTGATATAAGTCAATAAATTGATAGAGGTTGACAAGTTGATAAAAATGAATAATTTGATAATAGTTAATAAAAATCATATAATGATTTATATCATTCGTTACCGCAGTTGAACCATCATTCATGAATGTTACTCACAAATTAAATTACGGTACAATAATTACAGTTTTGGATGCAAAGCAATTTTGATGTTACAATAATCTTACATCACATGAAATTTCAATTTGCAACTAGTGGAATAATAATTTCCCAACTCATGTAATTCTTAAACTCGACTCCAACTCCGGAAAATTATTTTCCCACTAGTTGCGAAATATACTATTTTACCTCCCGTAGCCACTTTCGAAACCGGAAGTCCAGTTTTATGAGACATGAAACCCAAGACAGAAAAAACCACAAATCCAGCAAAAATACTCGTGCCACAGTTCAAAATCGGTACCAATATAGAATCCCTGCATAAAATAATCAATTCCATAAATGGATAAATAAATAAATGAATAAACAAATCTTCGAATTAATGTATAAATGCAACAAATAAAAGATTCAAAAGTTCCCGAACGAATAAATAAATAATCCGTCTTACTGGAAATATGAGTCCTTCTGAAAAAATTTTTATACCTTACGTTTTTAGCTAAGTTTTTAAATTTGAAAAATTTAAAAATCATTCAAGTCGTTTCCCCAGCCAATTTCGTCTGTCAAAGTTTATAAAAATCAGCTTGAAAATAAACTCACATGCGATTATTGTTTCTAAACGGGTTGTAAGACGCCATATTAACAATGCCGCCCCATCCAGGCCCCAGTGAAAAAAATATTTGAATGGCAGCGTCAGCCCAGACCTGACGAAAAATAATGTTTATTCCAGAGTTTAATGAATCGCGGAGTATCCAGCTCACTTTCAAATTCGTCAGTTGCGACCATTGCGGAGAAATATAAAATAAAATTCCCTCCATTGCTCCAGGAAGGGTAATTCCTCGTATAAAGAGAACGAAAAGAATTACAAATGGAAATGTGGCGGTGAAGTAAACCACCTAGAATGTAAAAAACAGAATATCATTAAGGAAAAAATTTAGAGACTTATTGATAGTATATTTCACGACTAGTGAAAAAATAATTTTCCAACACAGGTGAGTTGATAAGTTATTATTTATTCCACTAGTTGAGACTTCACTTTACCATAACGAGGGAAAAATGCGTACTTTTAACGCATTTTTTACTGTATTTGAGAGAATACTGTATTTTGAGGACAGTTATCGAGATTTGACTGTATGTACAGTGAACTCGCAATATAAGTCCTTGAATTATTAAAGTATTGTCATATTCCTTTAAAAACAGTCAACTCTCGATATTTGTCCTTTAAATTCAGTCAACTGTAATTAAGCTTACGTTTTATGTACTTTCTACTGTATTTGGAAGGATTCTCGATATTTGTCTTTTAAATTCAATCAACTGGAATGAAGCTTACTTTTTATATACTTTTTACTGTATTTGGAAGGATACTACATTTTGAGAGGAAGACTACTGTATTTTGAGGACACTTATCGAAAGTTGACTGTATATACAGTCAACTTTTGACATGTGTCCTTAGTATACACTAACTCTCGATATGTGTCGTTAATATGCAGTTGACTCTCGATAAACGTACTTCAGTCCTTTCAGTACAGTCAACTCTCGATATAAGTCCTTGAATAACAATAAAGTATTGTCATAAGTCCTTTGAATACAGTCAACTGGAATTAAGCTTACGTTTTATGTACTTTCTACTGTATTTGGAAGGATACTGTATTTTTAGAGAAAGACTATTTTGAGGACACTTATCGAGAGTTGATTGTATATGCAGTCAACTTTACATATGTGTTCTTAGTATACAGTTGACTCTCGATATGTGTCGTTAATATGCAGTTGATTCTCGATAAGCGTACTTCAAATACAGTGAACTTGCGAAATTGGTCCTTGCAATACAGTAAATACTCGATTTGAGTCCTTGAATAACAAATAAGTATCGAGATGAGTATTTCAAATACAGTCAACTCTCGATATTTGTTCTTTTAATTTAGTCAACTGGAATTAAGCTTACGTTTTATGTATTTTTCACTGTATTTGGAAGGATACTGTATTTTAAGGACACTTATCGACGATTGACTGTATATACAGTCAACTTTTGACATGTGTCCTTAGTATACAGTTGACTCTCGATATGTGTCCTAAATATGCACTTGACTCTTGATAAGCGTACTTCAATTACAGTGAACTTGCGAAATTTGTCCTTTCAATACAGTAAACACTAGGTTTGAGTCCTTGAATAACATTAATGTATTGTCATAAGTCCTCAAAATACACTTGACTCTCGATAAGTGTCCTTCAAAATCACTAGACTCTAGATATGAAAATACTGCTTCAAATACAGTAAGCTCTGAATATAACTGCTTTAAATACAGTCAACTCTCTATGGGTGTTCCTAAAATACAGTAAAATCACTTTATTATTCTTGTCATTCAGTCGAATCTCGATAAATGTCCTTTTAATACACTTAAGTCAGACTACAAGTCCCTTAAAAATCTCAAGATACATTTAACCCTTATTATTAGTCCTTTAAATACAGTCAACTCTCAATACGTGTCCTTCAACTACAGTTAAAAACCGAAAAAAGTGCGTAATTTTTCCACTGTTGCCATTTTTATATCCTTCTTTTTCTACGTTGTAGGTTAAAATAAAATCCACAAGTAATAATGATTTTTCAACTCATATGAATGAAATTTGACCTTCCACATTCGTTAAAAAATTATTATTCAAACACAATCGAACAATTTTATGTTATAATTTTTAAATATGTTTTTGGAATCCGCTATTTTATCCTTAATTTGTTGAATCGACCTATTTTTTATTGTTTATGCAATATGAATTACTTTTCCGACGGATTTGATGCCATTGCAGATACACAGATAAAGAATAATCCATGATACTACATTGCAAATGAAAAGAGGCCAGACAATTTGTCCGATCTCGTCGATGCCACTCGATATTTCGAGAATGTGATTGCTGTAAAAAAAGGGCACTTTTTTCAATTTTGTAAAGTAACGCTGTTTTCGGGAACTGATTTACTTACTGAAAAAATTCGTCAGCTGGGGTTTTTACTTTCTGGTTCAGTAATATTACTCTGGTCATGTTTACACGACCTTCGTCGAGCTACGGTGTCGAAATAATTTTTTTACGTGGATAAAATCGTTTTTTTGGAGAATATTGAAAAATATTTGATGGTTGAATTTTGTGAATATGTGGATGGAAGTATAATTTTTTTTTTAAGTTTTTAATTTGTCGAACAGTTGGATTTTATAGTTTTTTATTGTTTGCGTTTTGAGGATTTTTCGAGTGTCAAATTTTTGGATTCAAGGAATTGTATTTTGTTTCTTAAGATGTTTTACTTCGGATGATATTAATTTTTACATGATGGAAATTGATATCGATATAATTTGAAATAATATCGATTAACATCGATCCATTTCGATAGTATCCGATAATTCCGAATTTCAAATTTAGTTTCACTTTCCTCGAATTTTGGAATATTTATTACATTGATTGACCAATTTTCGAATTTCGAAGTGTTGGAATTTGGAATCGATTTTTTCGAAATGAAAAATTTTAGAAAATTCATCATCAAATATCTTATAATATTCAAATTATAGTTGCTCGGATTCCCAAATTTGCTTTTCGAAGTCTCAAAATTTTATTTCGGACAACTTTTACTTCAAATTTTTCGATCTTGGAATCAAAAATTTTCAATTAGTTCTCTAATTTTGTAATTCTCAAATTTGAGTTCTGCATTCCTAAATTCTCGAATTCTCCAAGCTTTGAATTTTTCAATTGTGTTCCAAAAACGTTTTTTTCCAATTTAAAAAGTTATTAATTTCATGGTTTGAATTCTAACATTTTCGAATTTAAATGTCGAATATTTCGAATATGCGAAAATTCAAAACGTCTTCAATTTCCCCTTTTTTGGCACTCAGATTTAAATTTCCCAATTGATTTTCCAGTTACACAATGTTGATATCCACAATTTTTAAGTCGTTTCAAACAAAAATCGACTTGAACAATAAATGAAAAAACAATGTAAATTTCCAAGTTTCGGAACATTTAGTAGAAAAAAAAAATGCACATATGAATAGAATATCCGGAAAAATGTATAAACTATTAAAAAAATTCTTTAATGATATGATCGAATCAACTTTAATTGATGCCAAATATATTTTACCTCAACACAAGCTCGAGTATTCCACGGATTATCGCAGGTTTCCCAAGGCAAAGTATTCCTAAACGACATTACCAAAAAAAGTAAAGGGTAAGCTATGACAACATTGTAGTACGTTGTGCAAAGAAGATTCACTATCACAACAGCGAATCCAGCACCTTGAAAATAATTTAATTATTACAAAATTCACCAAAATGTTGACATCCACGACTGGGAGGGGGGGGGGGCAATACAATAATAATAATTAACGATTAAACATTGCAAATTTAAAAATTTTGTGGACACAGAATTGGAGGTTTAGAATTTTTGAGATTTTAGAAGTCTTGAAATGAGGAAATGGCTTGAACAATCGAAATTTGAGGATTTTGTGACATGTGTATTCGGAATTTAAAAAATTGATTTTCTGAAGATTTTGAAATTTGGACTACGTGATTTTGGAATTTGAAATAAAGTTTTTCGAAGATTTAATCTCGAAAAATTGAAGTTTTTCGAAAATCGTGTTCATAAATTTGGTTGGAATTATGAGAATTTCGGTTCGAAGATTGATCCGTTGGAAATTCGAAAAATCTTGAATTTATAATTTGGAAATTATAAAGATTACAAATTTTGTTAATTTTCGACAGGCA
>JAPYZK010005048.1:0-14714 GCA_030522785.1 Platygaster equestris
TGAAATTACATTTTTATTCGACTTGACGAGTGAACGTTTTAGTCACCTGAGGATAACTGTAGGAGTCGCGCTTTTTCGGTATGGAATTCAAAATACTGAGGTGCCGTTTGCTGCGAGATGCCGTGTTTTCCCTTCTGACGTAGACCCTGTTGTGCAGGGCGTCTTCGAAGGCGATCGAACTCACCACTTCTTTCTCGCGTGCCGATGGATCGGACTCGCGGTCGCTGCAATCGCAAGAAGTCGTCTCTGGTATGACTTGCTCGCTCTCCACCCTTTTCCTTTCCTCTTCCTGGGTTTCGATTAACGACTTTTTCTCGGGCAGGTACATCGCTGAAAGGCGAAAAAGAACGGTCGTCGAAAACAACGCGCTTTTTGAAGTGGAACACTTCGTGTACGAAATTACATACGGGATGAATTAAAAAATGTTTGCGAGCATGGGAAATAGGATTTTGAGATGTTTCAAAATTTACTGATGTTGAAAATTGTTAAAATTATGTCAAGATGTTCAAAATTACGTAAATTTTCGAAAATATCAGATTTTTCACTATTGTAACATTTTCTAAATTCTCGAAATTGTCAGAGATTATCAAAGTTTTCGAAACATTGAAAATTCTTGAAATTTCGAGATGTTAGAAAATTTGAATTTTCTCGAAATTTGAGAATTTTCAGTTTTCGAAATGTTTGGAATTATTGGAATTATTGAAATTCTAGTCATTTTCAAAAATCTTCAAAATCTATAACATTTTCAGAATTCTTGGAAATTTCGAAAATCATGACAAAATATTCGAAACTACAATTTTTGAAAACATCAAAATGGAAATATGCGGAATTGTTGAAATTTTCCGAATTCTCGAAATTTCAACAAATTATCAAAGTTTTCAGAACATTCAAAATTCAGAATTTTTTAAAAAATTTTATAAGGTCCAAAAATTTGACGTATCTCGGAATTGTTTAAATTATGAAAATTCTGAAAATTCTCGTAATTTTGAAAAATCTTGGAAATCTTTCATATTTTCAGAATTTTTGAAAATTCGGAAAATAACGACAAAATTTTTGAAATTACGAGAACTTTCAAAAATGAACTAAGTTTTCAAAATCTTTCGAAAATAATGAAAATTATAAAAATTTTCAAATTGCCCTACATTTTCGGAATCCTCCAAATTTTCGGAATTAAGGAATTTTTACGAGATAAAAAATTCTTAGAATTCTCAAAAATTCGTGAAATTTTCAATATTATCGAAATTCTTTAACATTTTGAGAATGCTCAAAATTCTGTGAAATCTGAGAATTGTCAAATTCTTAAAAATTTCGCAATGTCAATATAAGTAACAATTTCTAAATTCTCAAAATTTCCGAAATTCTGAAAAATTCCAGAAACTGCAAAATTATCCAAATATTCAAAATTGTCGAAATCTCAAAAATTTTGATATCTTCAAAATCCTACTCAAAATTTTCAATATCCTAAAAATTGTCCAAATGATGAAAGTTCTGGCGTCTCAAAATTTTGTTGATTCTCAAAAATTCTAAAAACTTCCAATTTTTTAAATTTCCCAAAATGTTCAAAAATGTTGGAATTTCGAAAACTGTCAAAATGCTGGAAGTTTTCTGACTTCCCAAAAATGTCAACATTCTCACAAATTCTCAAACTTCCAAAACTTCTCGGAATTTTCGAAATATTTAAAATAAACTAAAAATTATAAAACCTTACAAAATCCTGAAATTCTTCTAAATGCTCAAACTCTTCCATGAATTTTCAAATTCTCAGTAACTCCAAAAAGTGAAAAAATATACTATAATATAATATAATATAAAAAATATAAATATCCGGACTCTTCGAAATTTCAAAAATGGATTCGAAATTTAAAAAAATACTTAAAATTTCCATAATATTAAAAATCGTTATAATGCTGCAAATTTTCTAAATTCTCAAGTTTTTTTCGAATTTCAAAGAACAGCAAAATTCTCCAAACTCTCAAAACTTTCGAAATTCGAAATCAACTTAACTATCTGAAATTCTCTAAATTTAAAAATAAAATATCCAATAAAAATATTCTATATTCTCTAAATTTTTAAAAAATAATCAAAATATTCAACATCATCAAACTTCCAAAAAAAATTAAAACATTCAAAATTCTCTGAATTTCAATAAAAATCCCAAACCTTTCAAAATTCCCATAACTTCCAAAATCCATATAATAATCCATAACCTTAAAAACCTCCCATTATTACTCATACTGTTCCACTTCCACAACGTGTCCCACACACACACAACTTTTTTCTCATCCCACCAAATTTGCACCTACAACGCTAATTATCACGATAAACTATAATCAATAATAATTACAATTCATCATTGATCATAATTAACCACATCGTGTTGATTACAAGTACACAAAACCACCCACGTTCTTCGCAATAATTCCTTTGGGCCAGAAACTTGGAGTCGTCCGGTTCCCAACGGCCCACAATCCGGTAATGCACGAGTTTCCCGTTGTTCTGCAGAGGCGGCGTCCAGGATATGATGAGCACGTCGCTAGCGTTGCTATAAGTGTTGAGCCCCCGGGGTGGACTCGGCGCCCCCGGCCTCGTAGTGAAGTAGTTGAGCTTGCTCTGGGCCCCGGATTTCTCGGTCGCTATCGTGTACGTTTTCACGTAAAACGCGTACTGCGTGAAGGGCTTCAGCTGCGTCAGTATGTGCGCATAAGTGTACTCCTGGACGATGCTCTCGAAGGGCGCGGACGACGATTCCACGGCGGAAACGTCGTCTACCCTCCAACCGTCCCCACCGCACGCGTCCCTTCCGTCGTACACGGTCACGTTTTGACTCGGCGCCTCGATAAAATACACCACGTAGCCCAGCAATGACCTGGAACGGATAAAACAATCGCATATTAGGAAGCGGACCAACTAATACCAACATGTCACATCCCTATATAAAAAAACGGTAGCGAACTAAGGGGGGAGTTTCTGAAGTTTTCGAGAATTTTAAAGAATGGTGAAGTTGAAAAGTTGTCAAATTTTGGAATTTTTGACAGTTTTTAAGCCTTCAAGTTTCGAAATTTTGAGATTTTCAAGCTTTGAAGAATAAATTTTGAAGATTTCATGCATTTGAAGTTTTAGGATATAAAACGTTTGAAATTTTTGAAGCTCTGGGAACTTTGAAAATTTTAGAATTTCAATATTTCGAAAAATTATAAAATTCTGAAGATATGAAAGTTTAAGAAATTTTAGAAGTTTTGAAATGTTGAAGTTTTCGAGAATTTTCAACGAATTGCGAAGTTGAAAAGTTGTTAAGTTTTATAATTTTCGAAAGTTATCAAGTTTTGAAGAATTTTGGAGTTTTCAAGTCTCGAGGATTTTCAATTTCACTATTCGGACTAATTTGCATGAATTTTGAAGTTTGAACGCATTTCTGAAGCTGTAAGTTCCGATTTTTCAAAGTTTCGAAACTTTCAAAGCTTTTTAAATTCCGTAAATTCTGGTATACGAAAATGTTTGAAAAATGTATATTTTTACCCCCGTGACGTTGGCACCCCAAAAGTTAGCACCCCAAATTTCGAGAAGAGTTCTTGGTTCTTAGAACATAGTTCTATAGTTCTATCAAGGGTGCAATAATAGTTCTTATATTTTTGAAATTTTACAATTTCCCGTAATTTCTCAATTGAAAAATTCCAGGAGTTTTCAAAATTTCTAAATTTTAATCTGCTATCTCATGTTGAATTTTTAAAGAATTTTCAAGTTCAACTGTCAAGTTTTTGAAGCTGAAAAGTTCTCGAAATTTCGAAAGATTAAAAGTATCAAAAATTTTTCAGTTTCGAAGCTTCAAAGTTCAGAAACTTCTCTATCTCGAAGTTTTTACGAATTTCGAATTTCGTATGATATTTTCGAACTTCTGAAAACTCAGGAATTTCAAATAACTCCGAAGTTATGAGAATTTCCGAATTCTTAAGTTTTTGAGAATGTCAAAAAATGTCAAAGTCCAAAATTTACCAAGATTCGGTCCAAAGTGATCGAAAAATTCAACTCACTCAAAGCGAGACAAAAAGATTTCCATAACATCTCATTCTCATTCCATTTCAAGTGCAATTGTTTCTATGATCAATAAATCCATCAACTTCCCAAAAAAAGCCACTCACAAAATAATTTCAATCCAAAAAAATTGATTTCAAACTACCGCTAATACCTAACCAATTTTCAAATAAAATGTGCATGCCCTTACGGAAACTCCCCTGAACTTGAGGGTTAACCCTTAAATTTCAGGGTTAACTCTCAACTTTTAAGGTTATTTCGACCACTCAATTTAAGGGTTAACACTGAAAATAAGAGTCGACCCTCAAGTTTTGGGGTCGAAATAACCCTCAAGTTGAGGGGAATTTCCATAAGGGTTCCGACCACTCAAATTGAGGGTTAACCCTGAAAGTTGAGGGTTCACCCTGAATATTGAGAGTTGACCATCGAAGTTGAGGTTTAACCCTGAAAATTAAGAGTTAACCCTCAAGTTGAGTGGTCAGAATAACCCTTAAGTTGAGGGGGATTTCCATGAGGGTTCCGAACACTCAACTTGAGGGTCAACTCTAAAAGTTGAGGGTTAACCCTGAACATTGAGATTTAACCCTCAAAGTTGAGGGTTGACCCTGAGTATTGAGACTTAACCCTCAAAGTTGAGGGTCAACCCTGAATATTGAGACTCAACCCTCAAAGTTGAGCTCAACTTGTAGGTTAACTCTGAAAGTTGAGGGTTAACCCTGAATATTGAGACTCAACCCTCAAAGTTGAGCCTAACTTGAGGGTTAACCCTGAATATTGAAACTTGACCCTCAAAGTTGAGGGTCAACTCTAAATACTGAGAGTTAACCCTCAAGTTGATGACAACTTCCGTAAGGTTAGGGCCCTTCCATCAAACACCTCCCCACCACCAAAAAAACCTCAACCCTCACCTCGGATCGTGATGCTTATACCCCAACCACTGAAGAAGCGCAGCCTCCGACGTTTTCTTCGCCACGTGAACCTTAAGTTCCGTCACATTGCACGCCACCTTATCCCCGTTACTATTAGTCGCCACCTCAAGTTCCGTAAACTCGTGCAAACCCGCCTTGACCCTCAAAGCCTCGATCTTCTGATAACACAGCTTCGGATTGAAGTGGAAGAACACCTTCCCCGGCTGCTCGTTGTTCAATATCCTCAGCGACTTGTGCGTCTCCCAGTCCCAGAGTTCCTGGAGGTTCTGATTGTCCAAAACCGTGAGCGTGTACTTCTGGTTCTCCAGCGACTTGCCCCTGATCTCCTTGAGGTTCTTCAAAAAGTTCAACGACACCAAGGGGAAGCTGCGCACGATCTTCAGGTACCCGTCGATGATCTCGATCATGTTGAGATTCTCCTCTAGCTCCTTGACGATGTTCCGACCGCCGCGTACCTGGATCTCGAGGCTACCGGTGATGTGGGTGCAGCCGCGGAGTTTTTGGGCCGAGGCGATGCTGTCGACGTTCGCGGGCGTGCACTCCTTCAGGCATTGGCCGTCGCACTTCTTGCAGGACGCCTTGCCGTCAACGTCGTCCTCCATGTAGCCGGGCGGGCAGTCCAAGACGCAACTCCCGTTGAAGGCCTTGTAGGGGTACTGCTTGACGATGCTGGGCGATTCCTTGGGACGTTTCATGTTCCAGCACTCGGTCCTGGTGATGCACCGGCGCTTCATGAAGTCGAAGGTGTTGTTCAGGCACTGCGGGACGCACTCGTTGCCGTTGACCATGACCTCCTTGCAGACGAGGCAGTCGCGGTTGCTCGGGCCAGTGCAGCCACCGAGGCAGGACGGGTGGCAACAGTCCCCGGACGACATGCACGCGCGTTCCCCGCATTCTTCGGGGCACACTGCGGGCAGGATTGGGGGGGAATTCAGGGGTGCGTTCCGAGTTGCGCGGAAAATTTTCAGACAAAGCCAAAATGGTAAAAAAAGAAGCTCAGTTAAAAAGGAGGCTTTTACTGGTTTCAGGAGGTTACTTTCGGGTGTGATACTTGCTTTAGAAAAACGTATGTTATTTAAATAATTATCAATTATTAGAATTCCTCGGGTTGGGTCACTTCTTTAGTACACGCGCACGGCATTTAGGTATCACGTTTATTTTTTCTGTTGTTCAACTATTAATATTCAACGATCATTATTCAACTATAAAATTTAAATATCTTTATTCAACCGTTCATTGCTATTTAATTATTTCGGATAAAAAAAATGGCTAAAAGGGTTAGATGTCCACTTTACAGAACGCAAACAAAATTGGGTAAGTTCGTAGCAAAAAACGACTACTTCAGGTTAGGTTCGGCTCTCTGGACAAACCGCACGAGCTCGTGGAATTATTATTTCTAAAATAATTTCTGTCTTCCGCATATAAGTCATTGGGTTTTTTACCTGCCTTTTTGGGTCGAAACCTAAAAATTTTTATGGGTCTTCTTGCATTTCACGCGCAACTTGGTAGTAACCAATTTAGGATGTGAACGTTTTGGGGTTGGAGAGAATTCGTGGGGACTTTGGGGTCACGGAATTTAGGAGTTTTGGAAGAAATGATGACGAGGAGAAATTACGAAAATTTTTGGGGGTATGAAAGTTTGCGAAATTGTGAAAATGTTCAGAATTCTTGGAATCTTCATTCATTATTGAAGTTTTTGAAGAATATTCGAAATAGTCGAAAATTTTTGAAATTTTTTGAATATTGAAAGATTTGGAGCTTCTCGGAATTTTTCGTTTTTTCGAAATTTTCGAGATTTTTGAAACTGAACATCGTGGAATGTTGTGATTTGTTGACGATCTTTGAATTCTGTGACATTTTGAGGATTCTTGGAATTTTTGGAAATTATGACAAAATATTCGAAATCATGAAATTTGAGAGAATTTCAAAGTTTTTTAAATCGTCAAAACTTTCGAATTCTTGGAACCTTTATTCATTATTGAAGTTTTCGGTGTATTCGAAATTTTCCAAAATCCTCGAAATTTTCGCAATTTAAAAACATTCAAATATTTTGAAATTCTTCGAAGTTTAAAAATTTTTCAGAAATTCCAAAAACTGAAAAATCCTCGAAATTTTGAACATTTTTGAAATCTTTAAAATACTCAAAGTTTCAAAAATTATTAAAATTGTCAAAAAGAAAAGTTCCTTTAATTCTCAGAATTGTCCAATATTTATAAGTTTTTCACAATTTTTAATCATTCCAAGAAATGAAAAATTTTCTGCTCTCTTAAAACATCAAAATTTTTCGAAACTTCAATATACTCACAATTTTCACAATATAAAAATAGTCGAAATTATGAAAATCTCCAAAATTCTTAAATTTTCAGATATTCTCAAGATTCGCAAAATTCCCAAAATTTTCTAAATTCTCAAAACAAGTTAAAATCCTAATCAAGAAAACAAATTAGAAAAATCTAATTCAAGTTCAAAGTTTCGGAATTTCCAAAGTTCAAAGGAATTTTGAAGTTTGAAACCTTCTAGAGAGCTTGAAACTTCCAAAATTTTGTATGTTTTTGACTTTTCAAGAATTTTGAAAGTTTCGCAAATTCAAGCTTGTAGGTTATTGAATTCCAAAGTTCCAGAAAATTAAAAAGGTCTGAAGTTTTGGAAGTTTCGGACATTTTAGGAGTTCCGAAATTGTCAAAAGTGCAGAATTTCAAACTTCCGGAAGTTTTGAATTGAAATCCTGATTACAGCGTTTTTTTTTCCTCACACAGAAAAATCTCCAATTCAAATCATTAAAATCATTCACTACGTCATTTTCTCCAGTTTCCAGTCATAAAAAATCATCAACTTCGCAAGTTAAAAAATTATACAAACATACTAAAACAGCGAAACTGACCTTTTTGGCAGTGCTGCCTGTTCCAGCACAAAGTTTCGTCAGGCTTGGTTGCACGCGCCGGGCATACCTTGTCGCAAACAGGACAACCATTTTTTTGTTTATTCATCTGAAACAGGCGCAAAAAAACCGCACATTAATTTGCAATTCAATGATGCAAACGTGCAGTCGTTTACTTTGTAGCTGAAACACTCAAGTAATCCGCTATGTACAAACCGCTAACTATAACTTGGGGTGAAATAATTAATGCATATTCTAACGAGTTGAAATTTCACGTTTCGCTCGGAAAGCGGTGAAAAACAACGAACGATGAATCGCGTGACCGGTTACGATTTCTATCGTCGTCGTGAATAGAAATCGTTGTAATTAATCTCGATTAAAAGTAACTGGAGTATTTAAACAAGGCAACAAATGTTGGTATATGCTGTTCTTATAAAATATCTCCCCCCTTGTGTTTCGTTTTCGAATTTTTCAATCGGAAAATTCTTCAGATGGTCTTGATTTAATTTTAATTTCTTCATATTGATTATCATCGAAATCTGTTCATCAGATTTCGAATTAAGTTTGGACTCCCAAAATGAGCCTTTGTTTACTTTTTACGAACTTCATGCGAGTCAATTATTATCAAGTAATGTTATTATAAACGCGCTATTGTGATCGGAGACGATATCGCTCCGATAAATTTGAATTATAATCGTTTTTGCCGCGGCATGAATTTACATTCAGTGCATGGTCACTTGCGTTATAAACATGAACTTTAAACGTACGCAGAGATTACCTCGGCGCGCGTTTTAACGCGAGCTTTTATGTTCCAAATTGCTACCAACAAGCGTCGAATTATGATTTAACGCGAAATATTTGATCGCCGTTGCACGTTATCGGTACGAGTTTGTCGTGGTTGCTAGAATTTTGAAAATGAAGTATGTAAATTTGGGAAGTACTCGATTAAAGTAATATGCTTGCAGTGATTGTGAAAATACAAAAAGACACTGAGAAAATTATCTTAGGGTTATTAAAAAAAAGACGAAGTAAATTACTTGTTTTAGCTTTTGAGCACTGGGTCGTTTATTAAGCTACGCGGTTTTTTTGCATTCAATACTGTTGGGAAAAACTGCATAAATTTTACATGGACGACCAAATAATTATAATTTTTCAAAATTTACGTAAAATCTAAGCAATTTATTGAAATGTACATTTTTTTTGTATCGATTCGAAAATTCTAAATTCTGTTTCGAAAATTTTGTACGAGAAATCATGGAATTATTATTTGGCCCGTGTAAGTGTTAGTAAATAAGGATGTGGCCTACAGCAACATAAAAAAAATTAAATCGTGGGTTAGGTACGCACTTTAGCAACGCATATAAAACCAGTTGTGGGTTAGGCACGCACTTTAGCAACTCAGTAAGAACCAATCGTTGGTTAGATACGCACTTCAGTAACTCATAGAAAACCACTCGTAGATTAGGTAAGCACTTTAGCAACTCTGGAATGTAACCAACTTTAGTGATTACATTTCTGTTATATCAATGTTATCAGTTGTATCGATGTGGTTCTCATAGTGTACTGTCTTGACGCAAGACATGTCTTGAATTAAGACACTTGCAATGCAAGACACGTGTCTTGATATAAGACACGTATCGCAAACTAAGCCACGCGACTTGATGTAAGATATGTGTCTTCGATAAAGACACGTATATTCATCATGACACGTCTTAAATTAAGACATGCGTCGTGATGTAAGACACGTGTCTTAATTTAAGAAACGTGTCTTGATGTAAGGCATGTATCTTAAATCAAGATGCATCTCGCATCACAACACATCTTAAATGAAGACATGTACCATGATGAAACACATCATGATATAAGACGTGAGATTGATGTAAGAAATGTGTCTTATTCAAGACACGTGTCTTACACCATGACACGTCTTAAATTGAGACATGTGTCATGATTTGAGACATGCGTCTTAAACTAAGACAAGTGTCGTGATATAAGACATGTGTCTTAAATAATTAAGACACGTGTCTTAATGTAAGGAAATGTCTTAAATTAAAATGTGTCTCACATTACGATACTTCTCAAATTAAGACATGTATCACGCTGTAACACACGTGTCTTAATTTGATACATGTGTCTTGATGTAAGGAATATGTCTTAAATTAAGACACGTGTCTTATTCCGAAAAATAATACTTCGAATCTTCTCTAGATTCTCAATACACAATCTCCTGTCTTCTGAAAGTGGCAAGATTTTCAAAATTCCACATTACCCTTTACCCATATCTCTCCAAAACTATAAAAAAGAAAGAAATATTCCATATCAAAAAATTTGAAAACGCCCCCCCCCCCCCCCCCCCCCCCTTTTTTTCCCCCGCCCCCCATAATTCCTCGCCTTACTCACCCCATGACTTCTTTCGCGAAAACCATTTCGGAAGGGTTCCCCGCGAGGTTTATAGTGTTTTCATTGTACTCACGGCATCGGCTCCATTTTTATTGCCATTATCATTCCTGCATTAAATGCCCGCTCGCGAGTTTTGGCGCGGCGAATCGTGACAAGGAGCATTCCGCTGGAATCGCGAACGGTTATGACGTTGTAAAACGAGCAGCGCGGAAAAATTAATGCGACGCATTTTTCATGCCACATTAGCCGGATGTCAAACAAAATCTACATTTGAATCAATAAGTTTTTCGGGGTACGAGAGTTTTATGGGCCATCATTTCCCAATGGGTTATTGATAAGCTCGGATTTCAGCGGTGTAACAAGACGAACGTTGGGAGGGAATTTTTCGAATAGCACACTTTTTTCCTAATTTTTCGGATGGTTACAGAATTGACCGAATTCATTTATTTTAGTAAATTTGTACGTAATTTTCGAATTGAAGTTCTTATGTTCACAATTTTTCAATTTTTAATTCATAGTTATTTGTGATAATTATGTCATGTTTGTAATCTAATGTAGAATGAATTTATGAATTCACCTCGTATTATATGATTTGACTGATTTTCGAGATGATTAATTTTTTTGAAAATCATAATTGATTTTATAAAAATAATAAATTTTTCATGAATGTAAATAATAAATCATTTGATAATACTGAATTAGTGATTAATGTTGATTCAATTTGAACTGTGAAAAAAAAATTATTGCATCTCGGAAAGCCTTGCCGAAAGACGGAGCCCGAGGCAGTCAATTATCGCTCGTTGAAGAGGCCGACAAATGCGAGAATGCGGAGAATGATATTTACGCGGAATTTTTTCCGCGCTTCATTGGCAATGAACACAAGCAACAACCACGTGTCAATAAAGGCCGAGAATCGGAGAGTTTACGAAGTGCAAACATGAATAAACAGAGCGTTTCTGATAGAAATGAGAATTTAAATAAAAATTATTCAGAATTTTTCAGTCAAAAATATTTCTGAGTTTTGCTTCAATTGATGGATTTAAACTATTCAATTTGATACAGGAATGAAAAAATATTCAAACTGTAATTCCAGAAAACGTGTATATTTGGAATTTGCGAAATTTGCAAAGTTTGAAAATTTTTAAGTTTCGAAGTCTGAAAGTCTAAAATTTCAGAAAGTTTAAGATAGAACAGATTTAAATTTGAAAAATATTAGTATTTGAAATCATATCGTAATTTTGAGAATTTCCATTCCCGAAAATTCTGTTTTTGAATTTTAGAATATCCAAATCAAAAAGTTTCAAGATCAAACAAACTCGAAATTTAGAAACTTCAAAATAATTTTCAAAAATGGTAGAATTTTACAACATTCAAGATTCAGAATAAGTGACTTTGAGAATTTAAAACCCCAAAATTTAATATCACACGTGAAATGTGAGAATTTTCTTTCTGAAAATATCAAATTCAAATTTCAACAAATTTGAAACTTGAAAACTTTCAAATATTTTTGCGAGCACAACATTTTAAATTCATGATTTATAATTCAAGAATTCAAAATCCCGAAAATTTCATTTTTTTATATTAGAGGCTGACTTGCGAAATTTCCAAGATTAAACAAATTCAACATTCGAAAACTTTCTAATAACAGTGAGACAATGAAATCTAAAAAAATGCATACTCAAAGAATACAAAATCCGAAAAATTCCATGTTTCATCAAAATACACTTCACCTCAGAAAATCAGATTTTGCACAAATTCCTAACACGATTCAAAAAATAGCATGAGAAAACCAAAACCAAATACAATCAGACTCCATGCAATAACCGGTTGCGCGCTCGAGGAATCCCACCGAATTCCTCTAGCGCGCAACCGGTTATTGCACGGAACTCTTCAATCGTACCCTGCTCATTCCTACGTCACAATAAATTAACGAAACCCACAATGTACTCCAAAATCAAAGTAATGAAAAATGACCAATGAACTCCCCCTCAAATCAACTTCAGCCACAATCTCTCTTTCCCGAAACAATCCACCTCACTTACATCACAGCACGATTTATGCGCCAACTCCCCGTGCCTTGGCATTCAAACTTTGGACATCGCGAGCGACATTCGCTTTTATTCAGTTTGGAGTTTCGCGACAGTAAACCCCGCGTTGTATTCGCCGCTTCCGGTTTCCGTCGACTACAAACTTTACGCAATTTTTTACCCTCATTGGTATTCAATCTCGCGGCCGCGGCAATCGAAGTCTCGAGATAAGCTGTCTTCGTTATTCAGAGCAACGCTTTTGGATTTCTCTCATCTTGCAATTTTTTCGCCATCGCCTAGAAACTTTTTTCACCCGCCGCTTTCAAATCTTTCGCAAATTATACTTATTTCGTCTACTTCCGACAGAATTTTGAGTCACGCGAGCATCGAAAATTTTTTTCCTAGCACACGAAATCGTAACGTTTCTTTTCCTTTTCTGTTCCTAGATTAGGGTGGTTCGATCGAAAAAAAATCGAAAATCGGTTGAATCGAGAATAAATAGTACATTATGTAACGAGGAGCGGAAGTACGATTTTTCACGACGCGGCTGTTTCTGCGGCCGAGGCGAAGCCGAGGAAAAAACGCAAATGGGTCACAATTTTAGGACGCGAAAAAAATTAATGCACTCACCGCGATGACGTGTTCGTCTTTAGCAGCCCTTGCGATGAGGTTCCAATCGATGGTGTCGACGTAGCAGAGCGCTGGGTTTTTTTCGAAACGCACCGATCCTCGCATGATAGCGGTGAGCGAGGTCAAGCCGATTTCTTGTAGATGCATCATCTCGAATGCCACCAAAGCATAATTGATAAATAACGAAGAGCCGCGAATGAGGCTCAGGTTAGGAAACAAGTGGCTGAGATTCCGCAATCCGTTTACTCTGGGAAGAAAATGAAGAAATGGTGGATTTGAGAAACGGTTGGATCGGAATTGGATTTCAATGTTGTTTGGAAGAATCATTAGAATGTGGAGTAATGATGGTTTGATTATCGTGTTTTATCATTAGATAGACTTATCGTGAGTTTCAGAAATAAACTTCAGATTTAGTAGAACTGTAAAAGTAAAAATGTGAAGTATAAGTGTTCGTGGATTTATGTACGTATTTTCGAGTGTTTAAAATTTAAATTTCGTATGCTCGAATTTTTGACATTTTTTTGGAAATTTTGTAAAAGTCATGCAATCGGTGGTAATTTTTTTTTTTTTTTTTCAAGTTTTGTGATTGTTTTAGAATTATTATAGAACTTTGAAGTCGAAAATTCTTAAACTTTCGTAAATTTTGACGATGTTCAGAATTTCGAATATCATGAGAATTATGAAAACTTTTAGAATTTAGGAAATTTTTGAAAATTTCGAAATTTCAAAATGTTCGAAAGTTCTAAGATTTTGAAATGTTTGAAAAATTTGAAGGTTCCAATAAATTTGGGAATTTCGGATGTTTTCATAATTCTCAAAATCTTGACAATTGGAAAAAATTATAAAATTTCGATGATCTCGGAACATTTTAAAAAATATGTTAGAATTTGGAAATTCAATCCATTCAAAATTTTAAAACTGAAAAATTTCTAAGTTGTCGAAAATTTCAGGAATCTAGAAATTTCTTATTTCTCAAAAATTTCACAGACAAAATTATGAAATTTCGATGATCCCAAAACATTTGTAAAAATAATATAATAGTTGAAATCGGAAAATTTCGTACATTTGAATATTTCGAAAATTTCAGGATTTTTGAAAATTTAAGTGATTTCAACAATCGTAGTATTTATAAAGATGGGTCATTTCGAATATTTTGTCACCATTTTGAACAATTTCGAATATCTTCTAAAAATTTTAACTTGGTAATTTTAGAATGTTCGAAAATTGTAAGATTTTGGAAAATTCTGAACATTTTGAATTTTTCGAGAATTTTAAAAATATTTCAAAAAGTTTTCAATTATTAATTAATATCAATAATATCATAACATAAAATCTTATGTACATATTATTAATAATCATTAATTAATTGTTGATTATTAATTTGATTATTTCAATTAGAATTTCGATGATCCAAAAATATTTCCAAAAATATGTTCGTATTAAAAACCTGCATTCATTCAAAAATTTTCGAAATATTTGAAAATTTCTAAGGATTCGGAAATTTTTTTGATACTAAAAATCTCAACAATTTTAGAATATTATGAAATTCCCATAATCCCAAAAAATTCGTAAAAATATGCGAAAATTAAAAAAATCCATACATTCAAAAATCCGAAAATTGTAGCACTTTTGCCAATCATCGTATAATTTCGAAATTTTTATTAATCGCTAAAATTCCACGAACTTCGAATATTCAGTCATAATTTCGTAAATTTTTCAATATCTTCAAAAAATTTCAATCCCCCCCCCCCCTCCAAAAATTTTTGAATTCACCCCCCCCCCCCCCCCTCCCCAAATTCATAATATTCCACTTCAAAAATT
>JAPYZK010005050.1:0-14558 GCA_030522785.1 Platygaster equestris
TTTCAGTCTATGTCTCTGACTTTCTCTCTCTTTCTGTCTTTGTATATGTCTTTGTCTCTGTTTCTGACTCTGTCTTTGTCTATGTCTCTGTCTCTGTGTCTTTGTCTCTGTCTCTGACTCTGTCTCTGTCTTTGTCTCTGTCTCTGCCTCTGTCACTATTTCTGTTTTTGTTTCTGTCTTCGTCTCTTCCTCTTCCTCCGTCTCCTTCTCCGTCTCCGTCTTCGTCTCCGTCTCCGTCTCCGTCTCCGTCTTTGTCTCCGTCTCCGTTTCCGTCCCCGTCTTCGTCTCCGTCTCCGTCTCCGTCTCTGTCTTTTTCTGTCTTTGTCTCTTTCTATGTCTCTGTCCCACCTTCTGTCTCTGTCTCTGTCTCTGTCTGTGTCTCTGTCATTGTCTTCGTCTTCATCTCGATCTTTGTCTCTGTCTTTGTCTCTGTCTCCGTCTCTGTCTCTGTATTTGTCTGTAACTCCGTCTCTGTCTCTGTCTCTGTCTTTGTCTTTGTCGATGTCTCTGTCTTTGTCTCTGTCTTTGTACATGTCTCTGTCTTTGTTTCTGTCTTCGTCTCTGTTTTTGTCTCTGTATGTATCTCTGTCGCTGTTTCTGTCTTTGTCTTTGTCTTCGTCTCTGTTTCTGTCTCTGTCCCTGTCTCTGTCTTTGTCTCTGTCTCTGTCTATGTCTTCGACTCCGTTTTCGTCCCTGTCTTTCTCCCTGTCTGTGTCTTTGTCCCTGTCTCTGTCTCTGTCTTTGTCTCTGTCTCTGTCACTGTCTCTGTTTTTGTCTCTCTCTCTCTGTTTCTGTCTCTCTTTCCGTATCTGCCTTTGTCTCTGTGTTTGTTTCTGTCTCTGTCGCTGTCTTTGTCTCTGTCTCTGTTTCTGTATCTCTCTTAGTCTCTGTCTTTGTCTGTAACTCCGTCTCTGTCGCTGTCTCTTTCCTTCTCTCTGTCTATCTCTCTGTGTCCGTCTATGTCTCTGTCCATGTCTCTGTCTCTGCTTCTGTCTCTGTCTTTGTCTCTGTTTGCGTCTCTGTTCCTATCCTTTCCCCTGTCTTTGTCTCTGTCCTCGTCTCTGTTTCTGTCTCTGTGTGTAACTCTGTCCCTGTCTCTGTCTCTGTCCTTGTCTTCGTCTCTGTCTCTGTTTCAGCCTCTGTCTCCGTCTTTGTCTATGTCTCTGTCTCTGTCTCTGTCTCTGCCTCTGTCTCTGTCTATGTCTCTGTCTCTGTCTCTTTCTCTGTCTCTGGCTTTGTCTCTGTCTCTGGCTATGTCTCTGTCTCTGTCTCTGTGTCTGTCTCTGTCTTTGTCTCTGTGTATGTCTTGGTAACAGTAACGACAACTCCGTCCTCGATAGTATCTTTTATTATACAATCATATACAGTTAAATCAATTGAAGTATGTGTATTCATAAGTTTTCCTCTGAAATAAACATTGTCTTACTATAAACAAAAATCATAAGAAAACATACTTATCGACATGACTGATAAAACCTTACACAAACGTAAATAGTCATGATGCAAGCAAAAATCAAAAAATTGCTATCAGTAGAAGACATTCCGACAACATGGAAATATCGTTAATGTATCTAAATCGTGCAAATTAGGTGCAACGTTGCAGCCATAGAATTATAACTTTATATCAAATATTCAAGAATTCTTTAGCAGGGATATCATTTACGGAAAGGGAAAGTTTTACTATAGTATGTGATTTGCAGAATGCAAAAGCAGCGCTCGCGAATGTTACGATTCTGGAATGTTCGACACTGTCTCTGTCTCTGTTTCTGTCTAGGCCTCTGTCGCCGTCATTGTCTCGAATTTTGTGTCTGTGTCTGTATCTGTGTCTGTGTCTGTGTCTGTCAATGACCCTGTTTCTAAATTTGTTTTTGTCTCCGTCGCCGACTCTGTCTCTGTCTCTGTCCATGTCGATGTCTCTGTCTCTGTCTTTGTCTCAGTCTCTGTCTTCGTCTGTTTTTCTGTCTCTGTATCTGTCTTTTCATCCGTCTGTGTCTCTGTATCTGTCTTCGTCTCTGTCTCTGTCTCTGTCTCTGTCACTGTATTTGTCTCTGACTTTGCCTTGGTCTTTGTCTTTGTCTTTGTCCCTGTCTCTGTCTCCGACTTCGTCTCCGTCTCTGTCACTGTCTTTGTCTTTGTCTCTGTCTCTGTCACTGTCACTATCTTTGTCACTGTCTCTGTCTTTAACTTTGCCTATGTCTCTGTTACTGTCACTTTCTCTGTCACTGTCTCTGTCTCTGTCCTCGTCTCTGTCTCTGTCTCCGTCCCTGTCTCTGTCTCTGTTTCTGTCTTTGTCTCTGTCTCTGTCTCTGTGTCTGTCTTTCTTACTGTCTCTGTCTTGGTCGCTGTCTTCGTCTTCGTCTCTGTTTCTGTTCCTGTCTCTGTTTCTGTGTCTGTCTCTGTCTCTGTCAATGTCTATGTATATGTCTCTGTCTCTGTATATGTCTTTTTCTCTGTCTCTGTCTCTGTCTCTGTCTATGTCTCTGTCGCTGTCTCCGTCTCTGTCTCTAACTTTGTCTCCGTCTCTGTCTCTGTCACTGTCTCTGTCTCTGTCTTTGTCTCTGTCTCACTCTCTGTTTCTGTTTTTGTCTTTGTCTTGGTCTCTGTTATTGTTTCTGTCCCTGTTTCTGTCACTTTCTCTGTCCCTGTCCCTGTCCTTGTCCCTGTCTCTGTCTCCTTTCTTCATCTCCGACTCTGTCTCTGACTTTGTCTCTGTCTCTGTCGCTGTCTTTGTCTTCTTCTATGTCTCTTGTCTCTGTCTATGTCTTTGTCTTTGTCTCTGTCTCTGTCCCTGTTTCAGTCACTGTCTCTTTCTTTGTCTCTGTCTCTGTCTTTGTCTACGTCTCTGTCTCTTTCGCTGAGAGACAGTGAGAAAGACGAAAAAAGAGACCAAAACAGAGACAGAAACAGAGACGAAGACAGGGACAGAGACAGAGAAAGAGACAGAGACATAAACAGAGACAGAGGCAGAGGCATGGACAAAGACAAAGACAGAGACAGAAACAGATTTAGAGACAGAGACAGAGACAAAACAGGGACAGAGGCAGAGACATGGACAAAAACAAAGACAGGGGCAGAGACAAAGACGGAGATAGAGACAGAGAGACTGACAGGGACAGAGACAGAGAAAGAGACAGAGACAGAGACAGAGACAGTGACATAGACAAAAACAGGTACAGGGACAGAAACAGAGACAGAGACAGAGACATAAACAGAGACGGAGACGGAGACAGAGACAGGGACAGAGACAGAGACAGAGACTAAGACAGACACAGAGACAGAGACAAAGACAGAGCCAAAGAGACACACAGAGACAGAGACAGAACATAATACAGAGACAGAGACAGAGACAAAGACAGAGACAAAGACAGAGACAACGACAGAGACAGGGAGAGAGACAGAAACAGAGACAGAGATAGAGACAGAGCCAATGACAAAGACGGAGACGGAGACAAAGACAGAGACATAGACAGAGACACAGACAAAGACAGAGACAGGGACAAAGACAGAGACAGAGACACAGACAGAGACAGAGACAAAGACAAAGACAGATACGGATAGAAAAAAAGAAACATAGACAGCGTCAGAGACAGAGACAAATTTCGCGGAAGAGACAAAGACAAAACAGAGACAGAGGCAGAGAGAAAGATAGACACAGTTACGGACACAGACACAGACTTAGACACAGAATTTAGGACAATGACGGACACCAAGACCCAGACAGAGACAGAGACAGAGACGATGTCGAACATTTCAGAATTGTAACATTTGCGTGCGCCACTTTTCTACTCTGTAGTATTTATGTTATCATAGAACCTCCCCTCTCCGTGGATTATATTTCTGCCTTAAGATCTTAACACATTCGATATGATTTGATTTTACTATAGCTGCAACGTTGCACGTAATTTGCACGATTCAAAAACATCAACAATATTTCTATGTTGTCGGAATAGTTTCCACTGATACCAATTTCTTGATTTCTGGTTGCGTCCTGACTATTCACAGTTGTGTTTAGTTCAATCAGTAATGTCAACAAGTATGTATCAACATATTTCTTGGGCTCCTGTAGACAATGTTTTTTTTCGAGGAAATCTTAACAATACAGATTGCATTGCATAACGACCATTTACGTTTGTGTCAGGTTCAATTATTGATGTCAATGAGTATATCTTCTCATAATTCCTGTTTTCCGGGAGAAATTCCTCATTTATAAGTAAAGCTTATCAATACAGATACTACCATTGATTCAACTGTATATGATTGTATAAAATAAGATACTATCTTGGATAGAGTTGTCGTTACTGTTACTGAGACAGACACAGAGACAGAGACAGAGACAAAGACAAGGATAAAGCCAGAGACAGAGACACGGACAGAGACAAAAACAGAAACAGTGACAGATACAGACACAGAGACAGTGACAGAGACAGGGACAGAGACAAAGACAGAGACAGAGACAGAGACAAAGACAGAAACATAGACGAAGACAGAGACAAAGACATAGACAAAGACAAAGCCAGACACAGAAACAGAGACGGAGACAGAGGCAGAGACAGAGACAGAGACATATTTAACGACAGAGACAAAGACAAAACAGAGACAGAGGCAGAGACATAGACAGAGACAAAGACGAAGAGGAAGACAGAGACAGAGACATGGACAGAGACAAAAAAAGTGTCGAACATTCCAGAATCGTAACATTTGCGTGCGCCGCTTCCTTTTTCTGTAGTATCGATACTATTGTAGAAACTCCTCTCTATCTGGATAATATTCCTGTCTAAGAATCCTTGCATATTTAATATTATGTAATAATACTATGGCTGCAACATTGCACGTGATTTGCACGATTTGGAAACATCAACAATATTTCTATGTTGTCGGAATATTTCACTCTGATGCCAATACTTTGATTTTTGTTTGCATTGCGGCCATTCACGTTTGTGTTAGGTTCAATCAGTGATGTCAATAAGTATATCTCCACATAATCCATGTTTGTCGGTGAACAATGTTCATTCTCAGAAAAACTGACTGATACAAATAATTTCATCGATAACACGGTATATAGTTGTATAAAGAAAGATACTGTCAAGGATATATTTGTCGTTACTGTTAGCTATGCAGCCACATAGACAGAGACAATGACAGAGACGGAGACAGAGACAAAGACGAAGATAGAGACAGAGACAGATACACTGACAGAAACAGAGATAGAGACAGAGACAGAGACAGAGACAGAGACAGAGACAGAGACACAGACAGAGACGAAGACAGACACAGAGACAGAGACAGAGACGAAAAAAAGACATAGACAGGGACGAAGACAAAGACAAAGTCGGCGACAGAGACAGAGACAAAACAGAGACAGAGGCAGAGACGAAGACAGAGACATAGACAAAGGAAGAGACAAAGATAGAGACAAAGACGGAGACACCGACAGATACAGAGACAGAGACAGTGACAAAGACAGAGACAGAGACAGAGACAGAGACAGGGACGCTGACGGAGTCAGAGACAGACACAGATACAGAGACAGAGACAGAGACAGAGACAAAGACAAAGACAGAGACAAAGACAGAGACACAGACAGTAACAGAAACAGAGACAGAGACAGAGACGAAGACATAGACAGTGACAGAAACAGAGACAGAGACAGGGACAGAGACGTATAAAGAGACATAAACAGGGACAGAGACAAAGACAGAGTCTGCGACAGGGACAAAGACTAAAACAGAGACAGAAGCAGAGACATAGACAGACACAGACATTGACATAGACACAGACACAAAATCTAAGATAATGTCGGTGACAGACCTAGACAGAGACAGAGACAAAGAGAGTGTTAAACATTTCAGAATCGTTACATTCGCGTGCGCCGCTTTCCTATTCTGTAGTATTTATACTATTGTCGAACATTCTCTCTTGGTTGTCAATATTTCTGCCTAAGAATTCTCGAATACTAGATATGATGTTATAAAACTATAGCTGCAACGTTGCACGTTATGAGCACGATTTAGATACATACACAATAATTACATGTTGTCAAAATAATTCCCACTGATACCATTTTTTAAATTTTTGCTTGCATCGCGACCATTCACGTTTGTGTAAGGTTCAATTATCAATGTGAGTAAGTTTATCTCCTCATAATTTTTGTTTTTCGGGAGACAATGTCCATTTCCGAGGAAAACTCACAAATACAGATACTACGATTGATTAAACTGTATATAATCGTATAAAAAAATAGTATCGAGGATGGAGTTGTCGCTACTGTTACCAAGACAGACACAGAGACAGAGACAAAGACAAAGACAGGGACAGAAACAGAGACAAAGATAAAGACAGAGACATAGACACTGACAGAGACAAAGACAAAGACAGTGACAGAGACAGAGACAGAAACAGAGACAGAGACAGAGACGGAGTCTGAGACAGAGACAAAGACAGAGACAAAGACAGAGACGCAGACAGAGACAGTGACAAAGACAGAGATAGAGTCAAAGACAGATTCAGAGACAATGACAGAGACAGAGACAAAGACGAAAACAGAGACAGAGACAGAGACAGCAATGGAGACATAGACAGAGACAGGAAAAAAAACAGATTAAGAGACATAGATAGGGACAGAGACAGAGACAGAGTCTGCGACAGAGACAAAGACTAGAACAGAGACAGGAGCAGAGACATAGACAGACGCAGTAACAGACACAGACACAGACACAGTATTCAGAACAATGACAAGGACAAAGACCGAGACAGAGACAAAGACAGAGACACTGTCGAACAATTCGAAATCGTAACATTTGCGTGCGCCGCTTTTCTATTCTACAGTATTCATAATATTGTCGACCCTTCTCTCTTCGTTGATAATATTCCTGCCTAAGAATCCTTTAATATTTGATATGATGTCATGATACTACAGCTGCAACGTTGCACGTAATTTGCACGATTTGAATACATGAACAATATTCCCATGTTGTCGGAATATTTCACACTGATACCAATTTTTAGGTTTTTGCTTGCATTGTGACCATTCCCGTTTGTGTAAGGTTCAATCATTAATTTTAAAAAATATATCTCCTCATAATTTTTTTTTTCGGGAGTCAATGTTCATTCTCGGAAAAACTTACCAATACAGATTCTAAAATTGATTGGACTGTATATGATTGTATAAATGAAGATACTATCGAGGATGAAATTATTGTTACTGTTAACAAGACAGACACAGAGACAAAGACAAAGACAGAGACAGAGGCAGAGACGGAGACAAAGACAGAGAAAGGGGCAGAGACACTGACAGAGACGGAAACAGAGACAGAGACAGAGACAGAGACAGAGACAAAGACAGAGACAGAAGCAAAAACGGAAACAGAGACAGAGACAGAGACAGAGACAGAGACAGAGACGGAGACGGAGACAGAGACTGAGACTGAGACATGGACAGAGACAGAGACAAAGACAGAGACAGAAAAAGAGAAAAAAACAGAGACAGAGACGGAGACAGAGACAATGACAGAGACAGAGACAGAGACAGAGTTAGAGACAGAGACAGATACCGAGAAAGCGACAGAGACAGATACAGAGACAAAAACTAAGACAGAGACAAAGACAGAGACAGAGACAAAAAAAGAGACAGAGACAGAGACAGAGACAGAGACAATTACAAAGACGAAGACAGAGACTGAGACAGAGACAGAGACAGAGACAGAGACAGAGACAGACTAAGACAAAGAGACAGAGACAAAGACAAAGACAGGAACTAAAACAGAGACAGAGACAGAGACAAAGACAGAAAGAGAGAGACAGAGACACAGGCGAAGACAGAGACAGAGACAGAGATGGAGACAGAGATAGAGACAGGGACAGAGACAGACAAATTATCTTTTTATTCTAACGATGGATATTTCCTCAAATATCCTTTGTATTTCAGAGTTCCGTGAAATATTAATATATACATGATAATATAAAATTGCAAGAATACTGTTATGTGGATCCGTACACGAATTAAAATTACGCTGATTGTCGGATGATATACAGATCTTATAGTTTTTGTTTGACTCGTAAAGATTCGAAAATAAGGTATATTGTCGAACATTTAGAAACTATAATATTTGCGTGCGCAGCTTTTTAATTCTGTAGTATCTGTTCATTCGAAAAGCTTTTCTCTCTGTAGATGATATAACTATCTCAGAATTTTTTGATATTCTATATAATGTTAAATTGCTTTAGCTGCAACGTTACACTTTATGCGAACAATATTAATACAGTAACTATATTTACATGTTGTCGAAATATTATCCAATGATACGAATTTCTTGGATTTTTGCTTGAAATGCGACCATTCACGTCAGTGTTAAGTTTGATCGATATTGTCGATGAGTATATATTTTCATCATGCTCGTTACATTGAAAACGATGTTCATCCTAGTGGGAAACCCACTAGTACAGATACTTGAATTGATTGCACTGTGAATGATCGTATAAACAAAGAGACAATAATAAATTGTATTGAAGTTACTGATACCAATAACACTGCTGGTAATAACACAAGAAAGCATACAGATGACTGTGTTTGTAACATAGACTAGACAAACAAAGTAAGTTATATTCGAGATTAAGACGGAAAATGTAAAAGTGTTCGTGATTTCGATTGTTGCATTAGTTGAGATTTAGTTATCGTCAGACATTGAGACGAGACAGAGACAGAGACACAAACAGAGACGGGGACAGAGACCGAAAAAGTGTCATAGACAGAGACAGAGACAGAGACAGAAACAGAGACAAAGACAGAGACAGACACATCGTCTCATTATCACAACAACGAATATTTCCTTACATAGCCTCCATATTTCAAAGTTCCGTAAAAAATATCCATATATACATAATAATGAAAAATTACAATGATACCGTTATGTGAATTTGTACACAAATACAAAATGACGCTGTTTGTCGGACCAAATATAGGTCTTAGAGTTTTTGTTAGTCTCGAAAAAATTTGAAAATAAGGTATATTGTCGATCATTTGAGAAATGTAACATTCGCGTGCGCCGCTTTTTTATTCTGTAGTATTTGTTTATTCAAGGAGCTTTTTTCTCCGTAAATGATATTACAATATCGGAATTCTTTAATATTCGATATGATGTAGAAATGCTATAGCTGCAACGTTACACTTCATTCGCACAATATTGATACAGTAACAATATTTTCATGTTGTCGAAATATTTACCACTGATACCGATTTCTTGAATTTTGGCTTGAAATGCGACTATTCACGTCTGTGTTAAGTTTGATCAATATTGTCGATAAGTATATAGTCACATAATGTTTGTTATATTGAAAACGATGTTCATCCTGGTGTGAAACTCACTAGTACAGATTCTTGAATTGATGGCACTGTCAATAATCGTATAAATAAAGATACAATAATGGATGGTATTCGAGTGACTGATACCAATGACATTGCTGATGACGATACAAAAAAGCATACAGATACAAAGACTGAGGCAGAAATTCAGTCTGAGCTAATACTATGACTGTGTCTGTAACATAGACTAGACAAACATTGTTAGTTATACTCGAGATTAAGGCGGAGAATGTAAATTCGATCGTGATTGTGATTGTTGTATTGATTAAGATTTAGGTATCGTCAGACATTAAAACAAAGTCAGAGACAGAGACACAGGCAGAGACGGAGACAGAAACAGAGACAGAGACAGAGACAGAGACAGAGACAGATACAGAGACAGAGACAGAGACAGAGACAGCGACAGCGACAGCGACAAAGACAGAAACAGAGACAGAGACAGAGACAGAGACTAAGACAGAAACAGAGACAGAGACAGAGACAGAGGCAGAGGCAGAGGCAGAGGCAGAGGCAGAGGCAGAGGCAGAGGCAGAGGCAGAGGCAGAGGCAGAGGCAGAGGCAACAGAGGCAGAGACAGAGACAGAGACAGTGACAGAGACAGTGACAGAGTCGGAGACAGAGACAGAGACAGAGACAGATACAGAGACTGAGACTGAGACTGAGAATGAGACAAAGACAAAGACAGAGACATAAACAGAGACTGAGACAGAGACAGAGACGGAGACAGAGACAGAGACAAAGACATAGACAGAGACAGAGACAGAGACAGAGACAGAGACAGAGACATAGACAGAGGCAAAGACAAAGACAGAGACAGAGACAAAGACAGAGACGAAGACAGAGACAAAGACAGAGACAGAAAAAGTGTCAAAGAGAGAGACAGAGACAGAAACAGAGACAGAGACAGAAAAACAGTCAGAGACAGAGACAGAGACAAAAAAAGTGTCAGAGACAGAGACGGAGACAGAGACAGAAACAAAGACAGAGACAGAGACAGAGACAGAGACAGAGACAGAGACAGAGACAGAGACAGAGACGGACACATTGTCTAATCATCACAACAACGGATATTTCCTCAAATATTCTGCATATCGCAAAGTTCCGTGAAAAATATCCATATATATCCATAATAATACAAAATTACAATAATACGGTTATGTGAATTGGTACACAAATACAAAAAAACGCTGTTCGTCGGATGAGATATATCTTATAGTCTTTGTTAGTCTCGAAAAAATTTGGAAATAAGGTATATTGTCGGACATTTGAGAAATATAACATTCGCGTGCGCCGCTTTTTCATTCTGTAGTTTTTTTTTATCCATAAAGCTTTCCTCTTCGTGGATGATATTACGATTTCGGAATTCTTGAATATTCAATATAATATAAAAATTCTATAGCTGCACCGTTACACTTGATTTGCACAATATAGATACAGTAACAATATTTCCATGTTGTCGAAATATTTTCCACTGATACCTATTCCTGGAATTTTTGCTTGAAATGCGACCATTTACGTCTGTGTTAGGTTTGATTTATATCGTCGATAAGTATATATTCTCATAGTGGTCGTTATATTGAAAACGATGTTGATCCTGGTGAGAAACTCACTAGTACAGATTCTTGAATTGATGGCACTGTAAATGATCGTAAAAATAAGGATACAATAATTGATGGTATTTATGTTACTGATACCTATGACATTGCTGATGACGATACGAAAAAGCATACAGATACAAAGACTAAGGCAGCAATTCAGTCTAAGCTGATACTATGACTGTGCCTGTGACATAGACTAGACAAACTTTGTGAGTTATACTTAAGATTAAGACGGAGAATGTAAATGTGATCGTGATTGTGATTGTTGCATTAATTAGGATTTAGTCATCGTCAAACATTAAAACAGAGACAGAGACAAAGACACAGACAGAGACGGAGACAGTAACAGAGACAGAGACAAAGACAGAGACAGAGACAAATACAAAGACAGGGACAGAGACAGAGACAAAGACAGCGACAGCGACAGCGACAGAGACAGAGACAAAGACAGAGTCAGAGACAGAGATAGACACTAAGACAGAGACAGAGGTAGAGACAGAGACAGAGACAAAGACAGAGACAAAGACAGAGACAGAGACAGAGACAAAGCCGGAGACAAAGACAGAGACAGAGACACAGACAGAGACAGAGACAGAGACAGAGACAGAGACAGAGACATAGACAGGGACAGAAACAGAGACAGTGACAGAGACAGAGACTGAGACTGAGACTGAGACTGATACTAAGACTGAGACTAAGACTGAGACTGAGACTGAGGCTGAAACTGAGATTGAGACTGAGATTAAGACTGAGACTGAGACTGAGACTGAGACTGAGACTGAGACTGAGACTGAGACTGAGACTGAGACAAAGACAGAGACGAATACAGAGACAGAGACAAAAACATAGACAGAGACAGAGACAGAGATAGAGCCAGAGACAGAGACGGAGACAGAGACAGAGACAGAGACAGAGACAGAGACGTAGACAGAGACAGGGACAGAGACAAAGACAGAGACAGGGACATTGACAGAGACAGAGACAGAGACAGAGACAGAGACAAATAAAGTGTCAGAGACAGAGACGGAGACAGAGACAGAAACAGAGACAAACACTGTTAGTTATACCCGAGATTCGGACGGAGAATGAAAATGTGATCGTGATTGTGATTGTTGCATTAATTAAGATTAAGTCATTGTCAGACATAAGAACAGAGACAGAGACAGAGACACAGACAAAGACAGAAACAAAAACAGCGACAGAGACAAAGGCAGCGACACAGACAGAGACAGAGACAAAGACAGAGACAGAGACAAAGACAGCGACAACGACAGAGACAGAGACAGAGACAGAGAGACACAGACAGAGACAGATACAAAGACAGAGACGGAGACAGAGACAGAGACAGAGACAGAGACAGAGACACAGACAGAGACAGAGACAGGGACACGGACAGTGACAGAGACAGAGACAGGGACAGAGACAAAGACATAGACAGAGACAGAGACAAAGACAAAGACAGCAACGAAGACAGAGACAGAGACAGAAACAGAGAAAGAGACAAAGACAGAGACAGAGACATAGACAGAGACTGAGATCGAGACTAAGACTTAGACTGATACTGAGACTGAGACTAAGACTGAGACTGAGACAAAGACAGCGACAGCGACAGCGACAGCGACAGAGACGAAGACAGAGTCAGAGACAGAGACAGAGATAAAGACTAAGACAGAGACAGAAAAAAAGACAGAGACAAAGACGAAGACGGAGACAGAGACAGAGACAGAGACAGAGACAGAGACAGAGACTGAGACTAAGACTGAGACTGAGACTGAGACTAATACTGAGACTAGGACTGAGACTTAGACTGAGACTGAGACTGAGACTGAGACTGAGACAGAGACTGAGACTGACACAAAGAGAGAGACAGCGACAGCGACAGAGACAGAGACAGAGACAAAGACAGAGACAAAGATGGAGACTTAGACAGAGACAGAGATAGAAACAGTGACAGAGACAGAGACAAAGACAGATACATAGACAGAGACAGAGTCAGAGACAAAGACAAAGACAGAGACAAAGACAGAAACAGAGACAAAGACAGAGACAAAGACAGTGACAGAGACAGAGACATAGACTGAGACCGAGACTGAGACTGAGACTGAGACTGAGACTGAACTGAGACTCAGACCAAGACTGAGACTGAGACTGAGACTGAGACTGAGACTGAGATTAAGACTGAGACTAAGACTGAGACTGAGACTGAGACTGAGACTAAGACTGAGAATGAGACTGAGACTAAGACTAAGATTAAGACTGAGACTGAGACTGAGACTTAGACTAAGACAGAGACGAAGACAGAGACAGAGACAGAGACAGAGACAGAGACAGAGACAGAGACAGAGACAAAGACAAAGACAGAGACAGAGACACAGACAGAGACAGAAACAGAGACAGAGACAAAGACAGAGACAGAGACAGAGACATAGACAGAGACAACGACAAAGACAGGTACAAAGACAGAGACAGAGACAAAGACAGAGACAGAGACAAAGACGGAGACAGAGACAGAGACAGAGACAAAAAAAGTGTCAGAGACAGACACGGAGACAGAGACAGAAACAGAGACAGAGACACAGACAGAGACAGAGACAGAGACAGAGACAGAGACGGACACATTTTTTCATCATCACATTAACGGATATTTTTTTCGAATATTTTGCATATTACAAAGTTCCGTAGAAAATATTCATATTTATCCATAATAATACAAAATTACACAATTTTGTATTATTATGATTTATCATATTTATCAATAATGATATCACAATTTCGGAATTCTTAAATATTCGATATGATGTGAAAACGTCATAGCTGCAACGTTACACTTGATTCGCACAATATTGATACAGTAACAATATTTCCATGTTGTCGAAATATTTTCCACTGATACCAATTTCTAAAATTTTTGCTTGAAATGCGACCATTTACGTCTGTGTAAAGTGTGATTAATATTGTCGATAAGTATATATTCTCATAATGCTCGTTATATTCGAAACGATGTTAATCCTGGTGGGAAACTCAGATGGACAGATTCGTGAATTACTGGCACTGTAAATAATCGTATAAATGAAGAAACAATATTAAATGGTATTTGAGTTACTGATACCAAAAACATTGCTGAAAACGATACAAAAAAGCATTTAGATACAAGGACTGAGGCAGCAATTCAGTCTGAGCTAATACTATGACTGTGTCTGTGACATAGACTAGACAAACACTGTTAGTTATACCCGAGATTGAGACGGAGAATGTTAATGTGATCGTGATTGTGATTGTTGCATCAATTAAAAATGAGTCATCGACAGAAATTCAAAACAGAGACAGAGACAGAGACACAGACAAAGACGGAGACAGACACAAAAACAGAGACAAAGACAGAGACAGAGACAGTGACAGAGACAGAGACACAGACAGCGACAGCGTCAGCGACAGAGACAGAGACAGAGACAGAGACAGAGACAGAGGCAGAGACAGAGACAGAGAAAGAGACAGTAACAGAGACATAGACAGAGACTGAAACTGAGACTGAGACTGAGACTGAGACGGAGACTGAGACTAAGACTGAGACTGAGACTGAGACTGAGACTGAGACTGAGACT
>JAPYZK010005053.1:0-11484 GCA_030522785.1 Platygaster equestris
CGGCCGATATTGTGTTGCCGAAGCGGGCTGCCGATCTCGGGACGACATCGGCCCAATGTCGTATTTCCGAAGTTGAAAATACGGGCGCCCGATATCGGCTCGACTTCGGGCCGATATGCGCCGAACTTTGCGGAACTATTTTTTTGACCGGGCTGGTCGGGGTGTGTCAAGCGCATCTGTCCCTCTCTCTGATAGAAAAAGACAGCGCTACAACGTTGCCACACCGAAAGGCAAGGCTACGTATTGAAATTAGCACAGGAAGTTATTATATAGCGTCAAACTTCATCGCGGAGGTAATACCTTAAATTTTGGAGATTTCTAAAATTGGAAATTTGTATATGGCAAAAAATTGGGACTTTTTTTTATTTCAATGAAAAAAACATTATATTTCAAGAAGTTGGGATTTATTTTTCATTTTGTAATTAAAGTGAGTATCCCGTTATTAAAAAAGAAAAAAAAATTTGTTTTTTTCAATTTCCATTCGTCAAATGTAAAATTTCTAGTAAATTATACTTTTTTATATCGATTATTCATCTTTTTACAATATTCATAAACAACAAAATTTGAATGGTAATTATGTCCGAAAAGTAGCATGCATATGAAAAAAAAACCATATTGGAATTCATATTTTTATATTTCGGAGAGACCTGAAATGGAAAATTTCTATATAGCAAAAAATTAGGTTTTTTCAAAATTTTAATCATAAAATTACTTCGGAAGTTGATGAACTGTGTAATTTGATTTCAGGACCCGGTCAATTCGAATGAAATATTTTTGGTTTAGGAATTGAAATTTAATGAATTTTGTGTTTTGCATTTTTCAGTTCGATTTTTCATACGATGTTCTATACGAATTCATGTTTCATGCACATTTTACTTTATTTTGGTTTATTTCCTCATATTTCACACTTTCTGAGTTACAAACTTTTGTAATACCAAGTTTAAAAAATTTCGTGATTGAATTCCCAAATTCAAAATTGTTTCACTTGTAAATTCTAGTATTCTGATTTGAAAGTAGTCCAGTTGGATTTTCCAGTTTGATTTTCTATATTTTAAACTGCCTGAACCACAGATTTTTCTATCCAGGGATTTCAAAAATTTTGCAATTCAAATTTGGTATCCTAAAAATGTTAACGTTACAAATTTTTGGATTATGAATGTAAAATAGTTGAATTTTTTCATTTCCAAATTTGAATCTCAAAATTTACGTGCTATAGATTTTTCAGTCAAAATTTGTATATTGCGAATGTTCCAAATAAAACAATTTTAGAAATTATTTCAACTCATAGAACGCAGGATTATGTTATGATACTCGAAATTCTAATTTTCATGTAAATTCAGAAAGTCATGTAAATTGCGAAAAAAGCAAAAAATTAGGGAATTTATCAACTTCCTACAATTCCATTAATTCTTATTTTTTGGACAGCGCCATTTGTAGGTATTCAGACAGGACATGCGCGCAAAATCGGCGCGACATTCAAATTTCCACGGGGTAAATGAACTGATCTTAAAATTCGCGCCGCGCTATCGCGCATGTCCTGTCCGAATACCTAAAAATGGCCGACCAAGAACGTTGTATTGTACATCTATATATACATGTAATGGCGACGTTCAATTGGGGAAATCCCCACCTATCCTATCAGCTATCCAGTGTATTTTACAGATCAGTGCTTCCGGCACCGATCTGTAAAATACACTGGATAGTGGATATCTGATGGGATAGGTGGGGATGACCACAATTGAACGTCGCCATTAAATATATATATATAGATTTATGATACAATGTTCTTGGTCCGCCATTTGTAGGTATTCGGACAGAACATGCGCGATAGAGCAGCGCGAAATTCAAAATCAGCCATTTACCCCGTGTAAATTTAAATGTCGCGCTGCTTTAATACCTACAAATGGCACGGTTCAATTGGGGTCAGAGAACTAGTGGTGGGGGAATAGGATAAGCTATCCAGTGTATTTTACAGATCAGTGGCTTCCGGTCAATTCCATGCTCAGTATCAGATAACTTCGGAGTCTTCCGACTTGTTTTTAAATTTGACAGTTACACCAAATCGAACAAATAGGGAATACTAAACCCAAAAAACAATATAGACGGCAAAAAATAATATATCGTTGTATTTTTGTGGCTGCCGGAAATGAAACAAACCTCGAAATGAACAGAACAGGAGGTCGGTCATTCAGTACGTGGAATTTTTTGAACAAATTGCTGAGTGAGTCTGTATTTGGCGTCATGTAAACAAATCACAAAATTGGCATTTTTTCCCTGATAATAACTGAACTGGACTTTCATTGGCATTTTCCAGATAGAGGAAAACGATATGAGCATTACCACACAGATATTTACCTTCTTGAAGATGTTGCGACTTCAACTGGGCTTGACGAAGATGAAATGTCGTTACTTGCAGAAATCATAAAAAAAGGGGATTTGAGTGAGAAATTTTCAACTTATAATTTCAATATTTTTTTACGTTAATTTTTACTCATAAGTTTTCAGTTTGCATCGTAGCAAATTCAAAATTTAACAAGAATTGTACTAATGATTTTTTGTTTTTTCAGATGTCAAACAAAAAGTTCAGTTGGTAAAATGCCTCATACCTCGAGGTGAAATTCAGGAAAATTTGATTAAGAGCTTGATCAGATGGTATCTTTCTTCTTTAAAGGACAATTTACCGTTTACGATTGCAGTGACTTTTTTACAATGGTTAATTGGTAAAAAAATGAAACTTTTCATTAAGTATATTTTAAAAGTGTTATTAAAATTGCTTTTTCAATTTGAAAAATTATTTTTCCTCTAATTTGCCAATAGTAGGCACTTTTCGCGACTTGAAAGCAGAGCGGAAATGGCTCTTCTCTGAACGGTGAATGGCAGCGAAGTGAAATGGATTTCATTTCGCTCCGCTACAGTCAAGGGCGGAGCGAAACAAAATGGCGAACTTGGCCTAGCGAAAGAGTATCGAGGCAGCAGTGCACCAATTCGGGAAAGAGCTATCTCCGCCCCACTTTTTCGGCATGACAAGCGCCAATTATCGGCAAATTTCAGAAAAAGTACTGTATGCAACTCGGAGTGGATGCTATTTCAATCTGCGGTAGTTTCGGCTGCCTCGAACTTCGACTCGGTTTCGCATCGCCTCCGCCTCGCCCCCCAAAACTGCCGCATTGTGAAATAGCATATTTCCGCTCCTTGTTACATAATGTACTATTTTCCGTATTGCAGGATAAAAGAAAGTTCACTGATGTGATAATAATGTTTCAACTCAGTAACATTAAAACTCGTTTCAGACACTTCGCACTTGCTGAAAAATTGTTATATCACTAGTTGTGAAATGTAATATTTGTTGATTCAATGGTGCATTTTTTAGGCGTGTGGGAGTATCAACTAACCGAAAGGCGAAACATCTCTATTTATTTCGGCTCCTTTTTTTCCGCCCTGCTCAACCAGCCAAAATTGGTTAGAAAAATTTCATTTATCTCGAAAGCCTTTTTTGGTTTTGTGTAAAATATTCATTTCCCTCAGATTCCTCAACTGACTATGCTAGTTTATTCAATGGTGAAACCAGCTAGAATTGGCCGAAAACAAGTAACTAGTATCATGGATGCCTTGAGACTCTGTAGAACAGAAAATAAAATGGAACGCAAATTCTACAGCGCGTTATTATCGTGAGTGGTTTTCATTTACTTTTGATACCAGTTCGTAAAATGTAGTTGGATCAACTACATTTGAATATTGTATTTTTTTTTCTCGCAGTAATGTAATTCCAATAATTTTAGGTTGTTTAAGATGTACAAACCAGAATTATTACCTCAAAAAGTGGCTTCGCCGAATCTTCAGAGTATTTGGAAGCCTTTGCCGGAAATTCTGGAAGCAGGTTTCGAAGCTGCAAAAACTCGCATAGAGTCCGACCTTTTGATGAAAGAAAACTATTTAATTTGGCATCAAGAGGTGAAACATTTATTGCTGTGTCCATAATTTTCAAAACTAAAATAATGACAAAAAATTCATGTTTGGGCGACCCCATTTGTACTTGCCTTCGTAGGTTCATTTTACTATAAATTCCATCATCATCATTGTTCGACAGTATGTAAACGAGACTGTCGTTTTTTGTCAGCTAGACTCAAAATTTGAATTCGTCATAAAATGTTTTCCGTAGGGGCAAAGGGGTAAGAAAAAAAAAGTGCAACCCCTCATTCCTCCTGTGAACTATTTTCACATGGGATCTGAAATTTTTGACACGGTGGAAGTGAAATCAATTTTTGACTTGAGCAGGTATTATTTTATGTCAGTTTTTTTGTTGTATTCAAGATGTTTGATCTCGAGATAAAAAGGTTGGATTAATCATATTTTGTTTCAGCTGGAAAGATTTGGGAAAATTCCATTTGAAAGTGAAGTTACCAATCGAAACTGTATCGCTGTTAAACAGCTCTGCTGGTTTCCATTTACTGGCATTTGCTGACAATGATTATCAAAATAAATTCAAATTTGATCTTTACGAGACACTGAAAAAAGGTGAAATATCAATATTGTCTTGAGTTAGGAACAGAAAACATGTGAAATATTTATCATCAATATTCAAGGTCCAAAAAAACTCACAAAATATTCTCCAATATTGTTTGAATGATTTCGATAGATAATTTATTCATGATTTTTGAGAAACTATAAATGCTTCAAAATCTTTGAAAATATTCAAAGAAAATTTGGAACAGTCAGAATCTGTGAAATTTATGCAAAGCGTAATTAATGCAATCAAGATATTGTATAAATTTTCAATTGTTTTAAGATCCTCCCGACTTCTTAAAATTCTGTTGAAAATTTTAATACATTCCATTTTTTATTTCAGCACTCATACTCGAAAGCGAAAAATACTCTACTGACGAGCGCAACAATTTGCTCAAGCAAATGACGAAATTTTGCCTATACATGCAACAAGGTATTGGCGCGATGGATGAGTTGCTGGCATCATACCTCAGTTTCAGAAACGGAGACGACTCCGAAGAACTTTTGATGCTTTTGCCTTGGTGTTTCGGGCTGACTTCGGATTACCAAGTGTGCTTTTCTGACATGATGCAATGGATGTTTAACGAATCGGGCTTGCAAAAACAATGCGGAATTCTGAAAGCCCTGAAATGCTTAGTTCAAAATATTGTTAGTGTTCGGCCCCTTTTTTCAAATCAACTTTTCCTGATGGTCCCTGATAACTTTGATTCTTATAAGAATTTTCGAAGTCGTAAACGTAAGGTTGACCCTATAGTGTTTGTGATTTGGAGCTATTTCGGCGTTGCGTTGAAATTCGCGATTGAAGTCTAGAATGGCGACGAGTGGTGGTTAAAGATGAAAGCTTCGAGAGATTGAGAATCATTTTTCCATTTTTGATTACTTTATTTGAGAAATTATTTTTTTGAGAAAAAAAAGGAACATTGCTGCTTCCAGGCACGATGTAAACTTGCGAAAAACACATCGTAATTAATAAATTACAAGTAACGTATAAAGTAACGCAGAAATGGCACTTTCAGACGAAAATCTCTCTCACGGCCTTTTTTTCATGAGAAACAGCGTCACCTATAGAGCTTTAATCGCGAATAGAAAAGTTGTTAAATTTTGACATTTTCGAAGATCTGATTCCAAAGTTTATGAATTTCAATGTTTTTCAAAGTTTTTGATTTGTGAAGTTTTGGAAGGTTATAGAGTTCAAACATTTTGAGAATTTCGATGTTTCAGAGAATTTTGAAACTTTTTGGAGTTTCCAAGTTTTTCAAAGTTGTATGGAAGTTATTGAATTTTGGAATTTCCAAAGATTTAGAAATTTGTTAAATTTTGAAGTTCTGCGGCCAAGACTTTCATAAATTAATTGAATTCTGATGAATTAAGATGAATTTTGGAATTTTTAAAGATTTTGAAGTTTTGAAATTGTTGAGTTTCCGAACTATTTCAGTTTTGGAAATTCTGGCATTCTTTTTGTTCTCTCAAGTTAGAAACTTGAGAGAACAAAAATTTCTTAAGAGGTATTTTTTTCTTAGGCTTTTATAAGGTAAAACTTTCAAGGAAGGTGAATCTTATAAGATATAAGAAAATATATAAGATGTAACAAAATTGTATCTTATAAGGTACTGACTTGACTTTTTTTAGTACAAGTTGTCAACGAGCCGAAAATCATCGTTTTGGCCAAATTCGGAACTGGATAATCCTGAACAAATTATAATGCACATAACCGAGTTGGTGGAAAATCTTGCCACGACTGGTTTGATAGCCGAAGCATTCGATGATAGTCTACTTTCTACTTGTCTGGCGTTTTACGAAGAGGTACATACAAAGCATCATTTCGCAAAATGTTCTTGGCCTAGTGGTGGATTTGGGATTTTTCGCCGAAAGTGGCCACTAAGTTTTGGACAATTTTACAGAAATCTCCCAAAACAAAACAGATTTTGGAGGATCAATAAAAATTCACTCATTTCTTAAACGATGACCAATTTTGCCATAGTTCAAAAAACGTCTGTAAACTGTAGAAAAAATCGATCTGTTATAAAGCATGATTAATACCATTTTCGTTGTGGACATGATACCGTATTCACTCGAAGATAAGCCGCACCTCGATTTTTGATGCCCTAATCAGTGAAAAACCGTTTGCGCTCGAATATAAGCCGCATTTAAAAAATTCGTAATTCACGGTGATCGCCATCTCAATTCAAATGGCTTTGGCAAGCAAATCCACTAACAAAAATTTAGAAGTGCGTAGAACATTAGAAAAATTCATCTGAGGGAAATCCACAGACATTATAGGCGTATTTTACAGTACACAACAGCATTTCGCACATTGAAAAGTCGTTTGGTACAGCCAACTAAACATTTGGTAGATATTTAACCAACCAAAAATGCGTTTCAGCTGAATAAAAATTTTGTACAGCTAGTCAAAATTTGATACGCACAAATAAAAATTTGGTTTGCTAAATTCTATCAAATGTTTGGTTGGTTGTAGCAAACCAACTTTTCTGTGCACTATTTTGACGTTTGTATCCGAATATAAGCCGCACTACGTTTTTCAAGCTCTAACAAAGCGAACAAGGGTGTGGCTTATATTTGATTTATACGGTACTTAAAATTCACGCCCCTCTCCCCTCCCCTGTAAATCCATCACTGGTTTTTGTATTATTTAATAAAATTTTTAATCAATTATACCAACGAATTTGTTAAATACAGGTGTGTGAGCTGCAAAGCAAGAGTACATTGAAAGTCTGGACCATTGCTCCCAACATTGTTGTTTATGGATGTTTTACTTCTTGTCACTCATTCTTTCTTGAAAGGCTGTGTCATTTGCTGTTACGGTCAGTTGTTTATCATCGTCATTGATTCAAGTGTGCATTTTAAAAATAGAAACTTCGATTATACTTTGGTAGACAGTGTCGTTGAATTAATTGTCGTCATAATTTGTTATTTTCATAACTCATGGATGAAATGGAAACCAGATTGTTTTTGGTGAATTTAAGATCGATGTTTCACGTTTTTCAGGTATCAGAAATTGAGCACTTTAGCAAGGAATTCGAAAACAGCGACCGTTTTCGTCTCCGAATTGAATATTTACGCCAACGACATAGCCAGCAGTTTTATTTTTTCCAAAGTAAGTAAATGTTGGCTATTTGAAAAAGGTAATGTTTGTAAAAATTATAGAATTTGTACTTATTCCAGTTCTAAAAAAACGGGAAAATTCTCACCATGTCTTCAGCGTTTTAATACTTGAATTCTTGTAAACTCAAAAATAGAGGAAAAAATTTCCGTTGTCTAATATTCTCATAAATTCAAAAAATTAATCTTTTTTAGGCTTTTACAAGAAGGTCTGAAAAAGGCAGGCGTTTCCTCAGATCTTTCTCAGAGGTAATTTGCGAGAGAATTGGACATTTTGAGTGGGACAAGCTTTTATTGGCAAGTCGCCACGCTGCACTTTTGTCGCGTTCTTACGTTGGTGGAGAACCTATAAGAAATCGAGACGTGAGTAAATTATTTTCAACCTACGTTTTCATAATCACAAACAAAATGTGTGGTTTAATTTTTTCCAGGAATTTGTGGAGTTTATAACAGATTTTGCTCCTAATATCGGAAAATTCATCAAAAAAGTTGTTAGCATACGGAAAGAATCAAATAATGAAACTTTGTATGCCCTCACAACCTCTCTCTCATCTTCGCAGTCAGCATGAAAAAAAAAAATAATAATAATAGTAATAAATAAATAAATAGATAAATAACATTATTTTCTAGATGATGTGTTTTGTATCATGAAGTTCGAATAAAAACAAGATTTTTCAACTAATTTCAATGTTTATTATCGCCTAAGTATTACATAAATGGATTTTTCCGAGGTACTAATAATTTGTCTTGAAAAAATTTTTCGAACAGAAAAGTCATGACCCTAACGATATACTTTTCGCGTAAGAAAAAACGGAATATTTCAAATTGCACGCAAACGTAGAAAAATTATTGCTTATGCGCTGTTACTATATTTTTCGTACATTCTAACCGTTATTTTTTTCGTCGATATTAAAAATACACAAACCAACCGTCTTTCTTGTTACATTTCGCTATTTTGTGACATTGGTATCGTTCGTGATGCGAGGCTTCATAAATGACAAAGAAACTGCAATCTCGGAATACTTTTTTTCGTATAAAACAATGTGCGAAGGCAGTGATTCTAGAGTAAATGGTAGAAAGAACGATTCATCTCAGTGAATGTTTTGTAATACAGCTGAACGTCGATCGAGTACTCTCTAATCTACCGTGAAGATCTCGGTAGCGATAAGGCTCACAGCAGGGAGCGAATTCCAGAAGCCTGGAGAGTCATTAATGCTTTGTCATTTTTGGGTTTGGGTCTCTCGAGGTTTCTACCCGTCTTATCGTTACTTCGATTGAGTATAATGTTAACTTAAGACCCCCGAGCCGAATACTCGATCGACGTTCTGCTGTAATCATTTACGAATCATGTATACTTCGATTGTAGAAAAGTTTGAACGAAGCTAATTTTTTATAAGTTAGCACTGAATTACTAGTACTAAATCATGTTTTAAAGCCATCCTGTTCTATTTTCAATGTAAAATTTCATTACAAATGTAAAGTATCATTTTTATACTGTTAACGAAAGAAGGCATAAATAAAAAACCCAATGCTGAAATTCTGAAAACTGCAGTTTGAACAATATTTTTTAATGAACGCGATTCGGAAAATGTAGATTTTTTCATTCTTACACTCAAGTCGAGTGTGATAAACCGAAATGAATTCTAGGGAACTGCAAAATTCCTTTTTTTTTTCTCTCGGTTTTGCGAAAAATCGATCTGGAAGTAATTAGTGTTCCAAAACATATGCAAATCTACTGGAATTCAAAATTTTATCAAAAATGTTCGAAGTCACTCAAAAATGCGAGTATTGGCCGAATTCTGAAATTTTTAATTCCAGCAACTATAAGCAACATTCAAACATTTCGACACATATTTCTAGACCCTAACATTCGAACGACCGCTCGGAAAGTTTCAAAATGTCTAGAAACATGAATCTAAAAATTTCAGCAATTTTTAAAAATTCCAAAGTTCCTCAAAAATGTCCGTTAAACAAAAATTGTGACACAAACGTTCAAAAAAATATTCTCGTTTGTAACTCAGAATTTGTTTCACTTTCCAACGTTCATGTGCCATGTCGAAAAACAGCGCGAAATGTATCAATTCTTAAAGTATTCAACGTTGTATAACTACATTCTAGCTCATAAAATTAACGCATATTCGCATTTGATTATGTAAAATGACAGTGAACAATGTTTGTGATAGCACAAAGAAATCAACTTTCATTCATTCGACCGTGTTGTATTGTGATAAGAAACATTACAAAAGTTTAAAAAAAAACAGACCTTGCTCTTGTACCAAATACGAAAACGCAAAATGAATTTCCCGATTCGTTCACTTAACATGTCATAGAAATGTGCAACACAACCTAATTACGCGCGCCAGTCGTAATCGCTATAATTTAAATATTCAATGCACTTAATCGTTCAGCCTATGTAAAGAATAAATAAATACGAGTATCCAGAAATTACTGTCTTCAACTGAATATTGGGATGATTGTAAGCACTCGTTTTTCTCCATTTCCGTTCGACTCCCGATTTCACTTTCGAACAGTTATTGCGAAACACGATTTGCATTCCCAAAGCTACTCAATACTCTCATCAGCATTAAACTTATCAACGGTGGGAAATCGAAAATGGCAATTTTCACTAAAAACGGTAAAAACAGGAACTTGGCAGTTTCATCAGCTCTACTCCAAATTTTAAGTACCTATCGTCGCACCAATTAAACGCTGTCGTTGAAAAGTCGATAAAACTTGTTTCAAAGAAGACCAACAATTATGTACAATAACGCCTTTCAAATCAAATGACAAAAATATCGAGTAGCTCGTCGATGCCCACATTTTCCGCATCCCAGCGATATCTCGAACATCCGATTGGTCAAGTCCTCCATTCTCACATGGTCGTAAAGTTAAGTAGGAAACAATAGATTACACAAAAGGCAACTTAACCTTACAATGAACAAAATTTTAAGCTTGATAAATCTCCTACGACAATCATTTTGCTTGAAAATTTTGAACATCCATCTTTGGCACAGTATTTGTTAATGTGAAACGATGTTGAAGGAAAAAACTAGACATTGATGCACCAAGCGTATATTCGCTAGTAGTAGAAAAAAAAATATATATTATATAATACGACTTAAACGAGGGTGAACAGGAGTAAGTAGTCATGTGTGGAGGCTAAAATGAAGAGGAAAAAACGCAACAGCCTTTGCAACAACAACGCGGATCTCATTTGGTTTTTCTTCTTCTTCGGGACGACGACGCGAACCACTCGAAACATTTGGGCACACCCGATGAAAGTTTTCATGAAAATTGTGCATGTCCGCTTTCGATTGTGTCACTAACACTTGCGCACTGTTCGAAGAGGTCGCCGCCGTCGCGTGTCCCAGGTCGATTCAGTCCCAACTGGCGTCGCTGCCGGGCTCTTCGTCCGAAGCGAGCCCGGGCTCGTCTATCACCAAATTCATCGACTTCTCTTCACGGTCTCGTTGTCGAACGTATCGCGCACTCTTAATCGACAATTGTTCCTTCAACTTCTCCTTGCGAAATGGGTAGACTAAGGGGTATATATGCTTTATCGCTGATTCCGCGGCCAACACACTGTTCGCTGTAAGTTACATTAATTATGTAAGTAACACTGTTAATCGATTTAAAAATTGTTACGTCTTTAATGCCCTTAGAGAACGACGACCTATATTCGACATGTATAAGATCCATAAAGGACCTATACACTAATCCCCCGTTTATCGGGAGGCTCTCGGAAGTAAACACCTCCTTTATCGGGACACCCACCACTGCTACGAGCGTTGAAGCGAGGTGGGGTGGCCCTTACCTGATTGGTTGGATGAAATCGTTTACTATCGATACACTCCGTCGATA
>JAPYZK010005054.1:0-24867 GCA_030522785.1 Platygaster equestris
AAAATTGATATAAATTGCAGCGAGTTTTCAGACCTTCCGATAAATTCCAAGGCATCATTGTGAACATTTCATAATCTTTAAAAATACACATAGATTTTATTAGATCGATTTTACTAAAATCTCGAATATTTTTCAGAATCCACGATAATTTCGAAAATAATTCAAGATTTGAAAATAATTGTCCAATTTCTTGTTTAATATTGTAATTCATGAAAAAATGTCAAACGTCAATCAAACTTTCTAAAATTACTTACTAAATTTTTTCAATGTTCAGAAATTTCGAGATGATCAAACACATTCTCTCAAAATTCTCAAAAATCGTCTAACAAATTTTCGAAATGCTAAAAAATTATTCAAAATCGACTGAATTTAAATGAAAAATGTATCAAAAATCATAAGAATCCCCAAAAAACTCTTCAGAATCGTCAAAAAGAACACGCAGTTCATTTTTCCGCATTACCTGTTGATTGGAATGACTTTTCCAAAGGTGCGGATTCTTATGAAACTTCTTGTATCGCAGCCAGTAGTATAAGCGCGTTTACGTCAGCCGCCGTCGACTCTACAAATTTCAATTTTCCCGAGCGCTACGTTTCAGCTTTGCAAATTTTGTTTCCTCACAAGCACACACTTTGCGCAATAATAAACTTCACCTTCACTTAGTTGCATTCTGATTAGAAACTAATGATACCGAGAACACTGCAAAAATCGGTAAAAAGCGTAATTCCGGTTTCGCAAATTATTTTTCACGATTTTCACACTCTATCAAAAATTTTCGCATGTTTTCCGACTTTTTCCTTTTTCGTCCCTTTGATCTTTGACTCTCGTAAGGGGCAATTTCATTATGGGGTGTACTGAAAAATTCCTTTTTTCATGAATTATCGAAAAAAAGTAAAATTTTCAAAAGATCGTACGTTATAAATAAATTATGACGTGTTTTTTACTGCGTAATATGAGCGTAAAAAATCATAAACAAAGCGTGCTGATGCAAGAGAGGTAACAATGTTTGCTCAGTGTACCGTGCAATTTGGCATTACAATTAAAATCAACAAATGGTCCGTAATTGTAGCACTATTGTTGAACATTTGAGTTCGAAAAATGTACTGAAAATTCGAAATTTTCAAACAGACCTTGCACACACACTTTTTTCCTCCTCCTCCGTAAAATCTTGGTTAAAAAATCGTCATTCCACAAAAATAACAGAGATGCAATGTTTACTCGTGCGAAATTTATTGATCGAGATTTTATATTTCCCATTGCAGTTCATGTTTACTCTGGGCAGTGCCGATTGATTCTGTTTCCGGACGGATTAAATGCGGATTTCCTTTTTTACTTTCCATTGGAAATATTTTTATATTGAAAGTCGAAATTATTGTTGCAATTCAACGTCAGTGACATGAATTTATAGTCATGGAAAAATGACTTTGGGGAATCGAGCAGGTTTTTTTTGTACTCGTGGTTATATAATTGTTCTGTTCGCATTCGAATCGGTTTTTCGCATGAGATTGTGACATTTGTACGACGGTTTTTAAAGTGGGTATCTTTTCAAGCGAAGCACCGCAAAAAGTTACGTTCAAGAAAACGGATGGTGTAGAGAGAAAAGCTCGCAAATTGTCTGCCTGAACTTGATATTTTTATATTGCGACGTGGGTTTCGAATTTCGTTACCTTTTTTCGTGGATTTTAAATTCCGTGTTAAATTGACGATGAACTTTCACTATTCTTAAGTGCTGGAATTCTTTTTCCAATTTCACTTGACTTTTGTGAATTTTCCAAAAATTTTTGTAAGTTTCTAAAATGTATAGGTATTTCCGTATATTTTTGAAACTCTTTAGGAATTTTTTCACATTTTTCGAATTCAGATTTTTCGATCATTTTTGAAAGCTTTCGAAGATTTTTTTGAAGGATCTTTCAAAAGTCAAGAGAGTGATTTAGATTTTTGTAGCGTTTTTGAAAATATTGGACAATTTGGTTGACGTGGAAAACTTTTATAGAATTTGTTCGAATATAAACATAAGAAAATCATTTCACCCTAATCATTCACGGCCTTTAAAATCCATGCTTTTTAGAACTCCCATGACCCTATTTCCATTCGATTTACCTTTTCAATTAATTAATGAAACCAAATTTTACTTCACGTGTCCATAACCATTATGACATCACACGACTCAATTCGCAGCAAAACTAAACTTCTATACACTCCATCGATCGAATTTATAAGACTTCTATCGAATCAAACTTGACGGAGAAACGCTACAAATCCCCCTACCCCTTTTCGTATATAAACCCAATGAATATGAAACTCTCGCAAGGTCTTTGAATGACTGCGTGAATCATCAAAGTCGTCATGGTCCAATGAACCGCGATTTATTCTGGATTGCTTTTTCCCATTCGGAAAGTTGTTTAAATGATTCCGAATGTCAAGCGAAGAGCTTTTATCGAATTATAACACCTCTCCACAGGAAAATGGTAACCTCGTCTTGAATATTATTTTGAGTTCATCTAGTTGGATTCTTCAAGAAAGTCGAAATTTCTTAAAAAAGATCGAAAATAGGAAGAAACTGCCATCAATGAAATCGAGCATCTTTACGATAATCTCACGACGCGGAATCTCGAGAATGTGTAAACAAATAAATCGGAGAAGAACATTCAAACCGTTTTCAAAATTTTCTCGGAAATTTCATTTTCCATCATTCTCATCGATTCAGATGAAAATTAAGTAATTTTTATTCTGGAATATTTTTTTGAATTCAGGCCCAATTAAAAAAATTGAATTAGCTTGCACTGAATAATTCCGAAATCTTCGTATTTTGAGAAGTTTGGAATTTTCACATTCTCAGACGAGAAATTGAAAATTTTGTAAATCTACGAACGAAATTCATGAATTACTAATCATCTTCTAAATTAAACAACTCTTATCAATTTAAATCAGTAAATTCTTCCGAATTCCTGAAAAGCTCAGAAAATCGGAACAAACTCGCGCCAAAAAAGGCCCAACATCTTTACGATTTCCTCGCGAGCACGCGTAAACAAATGAATCAATGAGGATCGTTTAATTTGCCGCTAAAATTAGAACGTGGGGTTATTTTGAGGCGCTCGAAGTGGCGCCAAGCGTTATCGGTGAGAATTCGGAGACTATAATTAACTCTCTATTCATAGTCGAGTGGTAAAGGACCGAAAGCATCGCGATCGCATCATCCATTACATAATGCGCCGTAATCGAATTCTGGTTCCGATCGCACCGAGAGCGTCATTTTCCACGAATCACGGGGGCGCGTTAAGTGGCCTTGGCGATAAGTAAAATGACTCGTTGATTTCCGCCCTCTTATCAAATACGTTAAGTGAGGGAGAAGTTGGTGAATGTTTTGTTTCTTTGAATGACGTTTTGACAGTTTTTTTCTTGGGGGATGAATTGGTTGAGCGATATAACATGCTGGGAAGTCATTGGAGGCGAGAGGAATTTGTTCGGAAGAAAAGTGGAATTGATGAACATTCAAATTTCGAGTTAAAAAATGTGGGAATGTGAATGGAGGATCTCGAGACTGAGAAATTTCGATATTTTGAATATTTTGTCGTGATTAATAAAAATACTACAAATGATATTATCTCATTTTTTTTGATAAGACAGAAAAATTGTTTGAAATTTATTGTATTTCGTAGGAAGCGAGAAATTTCTTGCAAGAGTGAGTTGAATTAATGATTCGTGAAGCAGTGAATTAATTATTCTTTATAACGTGAAAATCTGTTCGAGGAAGTTCATTGTTCTGGAAAATTGAATTTAAATGAATCTTTGTAATAAGTACAAACAATATTCGAAAAAATGAAGTATGAGTAAGTACTTAGATGTTGGCAACGTTTTTGAAAAATTGGTAAAGAATTAAAAATTGACAGGTGAATCATTGAATCATGACATTTAGAATTATAAATGTTCAAACTGTAAAGTAAATTAAAAATCTAAGCATTTTTTTCGAAAACTCAGTTTTATACATTTCTTCATCGGAATGTATAAATTTTTTTTCTTTTTACGGAACTTTTCCAACGCGAAAAATATTTCTACAGTGCAATGAAAATATTGAGTCAACTTTTTTTGCGACATGGAAAAGTTACATGACTTTCAGGATCATAATTTTGTTATTGGTTTTTTTTTTTTTTTTTTTTTTTTTTTTTTTTTTTTTTTTTTTTTTTTTTTTTTTTTTTTTTTTTTTTTACTTAGAATTTCTTCAATTGATCAATTGAAAAGATTGTGTTATTTTATTCATATCACGTTTCTAATCGTATTCAAATTTTGGAAAACTGGAATGAAAGGATTATTAAATAGTATATAATACTTGATTAATATTTCAAAAAAATCAGATTTATTATCTCAAAGATAAAAACATACTAAAGTACAAAAAAAAGTGTTCAAATATCGAAAATTCACATGGATCAATCAACAGAATCATTATGACTATAAATAATAAATTTGCTATTTGTTTGCTATTTCGCGTCGGAAAATAATTAATGTCACGCGATAGAAGAACAAAAACAAATCACCGAAAATTCTATAGTTTCTCGTAAAAATGACGTACATTGAACAAATAAAAATTGTGGAAAATCAACACTCCTGTCTGAAAAAAAAAGAAAAAAATCTACCAACTTCAAAATATCCCTCATTTTTTCAATTTTCTCAGTATTTTTTGCGACATAATTTTAAAGAACCCATCATAAGTTTATTATGTATCTTCATTTTTCCAATAACTCCCCCGCAGTTTTACTATCTCAATAAACTGTCAACCACTGAAACATTTCCCTAATATTCTTCCTCGAATCCAACAAGTGTATTATATCATTTTCCAGTACGTGATCAATGAACGAATAAAACTCGAATATTTCCTCCAATGCGTCTTTCGCCAACAATTTTTCTTCCCGAAGAGTTCCCTTACGAAGATGATTTAATTTACCATCGAAAAACTTGTATTCTTCATTTTCAAGCAATTTCCTGTTCGGAATTCTCGAGTTTGGATTGAACCGGAAACTTACTTGACTTCGGAAACGCGAGTCAGGATTCAAATCAAGAATGAAAGAAAAATACTCGGAAGGAGGAACTTATTGTCCTGTGAATGTATTTCGATTCATTGTTTGAATTATTCATATCTTTGGGACGTTATTGATACGATGTCATATTTACAGCGACTTTTTAAAATCATTTTGACGGTCTTTTTTGGAATAGAAACTGTGAATGACAGGTCAATTTTTGAATAACTTTGAAAGTTGATTTAATTGAAAAAATTGAAAAAAATACGTTTTTGATGATTTCCTGGATTTCACGATTTCGGATTTCGGAAAAAGTTACTTTATGTTCTAAAAATTTCTTTATGGTATGCAGTTTTTTAGTTTGTACTCGATTCACTTTTCTTTTTTTTAGCGACGGACGAAATCCGTCCGGATTTCATAATAAATCAAATTATTGGTTGTAGAAGAGTATGAATTTTTACAAAAATTGTTTAAGGACTTTAATTTGTGTTTTTTTCCTTACTTTGAATGATAGTCAGAAAATATGATAATTTTTGAATTTTCTCGAAATAGAGAGTAAAATTTTGACTCAAGAACTTGACTTTTATTTACGAAATTTTTGCGTGGAAGCTAGAAATTTCGAATAATTCAATAAAATTTCTTTCTGCTTGTATATTTCAACCTTACGAAAAATTTTCGATCAGAAGAGTGTAATTTTGAAATTTTGGGTGTATATTTACAAAAGTTTAGACTTATTAAATTTTAGCATCAAATTTCTGAAAATCATCCTTAAAAATTTACACTCAAGAGGATTAATCATTCGAAATTTTTGAATTTGACAATATAACTACCTCAAAATATCACGAACGTTAATTTTCCAAATAACATCGCATCCAAACAAATTTTTTCGAGTACGTTTCCGAAGTCTGGCTACAATTTTATTATTCTTCTCGATCGATACGAATGAAAAAAATTCATTTTATGAGATGGTTTTTATTACTGTTCTTTGATTGCCCGCAAATAGCCAAATACCAAACTCGCCACTAAATGAGATTTCGTTCTAAATATACTTCGCTCATGTCATCAAATTTTTCTCAACAATGCACAATCATTGTACGCTAATGATCAAAATTTCTCACAAAAATGTGACATTACATTGTCGACATCTTTAAAATTACACAAAATTCAGTAAATTACAAAAAAAGTGAAATTTCTTCATTCAAACGAAAAAAAATCGATTTCATTCAAATCCCAGATATGCCAAAACACTTTTCGTAACTCCCAATAGCTTTTCCGCCCCCTACATGTCATTTTCCACCAATTTTCCAACTTTCCACCTAAATCTCCAACTCTCCCAACAAAAAGAACCAAAATTTCACAAGTCTCACTAATAAAAAAACTCTTTCGAAATAAACTCAAACATTCTCCATCCCACATTTTTTCAAATAAAAATACAAAAACCTCTATACGAATCTCACACTCAATGCATTGAAATCCTCCCCAGGAACGTGACGAAAATGCAATACATAAACAGCCATCGCGACACGCATTTCATATCAAAGAGAAAGCGATTTTTCCCGGGAAAATTCAGGAAAAATGGAAACCCCGATTTCCATTTACCCTCCAAATGCAACACAGCCTCACCGGGACTCTCGAGATCCAGCGGTCCGGTAATTGGCGGAAAATTAGTCGAACTTGCGCACAGTTTAACCGGGAAATTTTTAGCACTGCGGAAAATGGGGATTTTCCTGGTCTCGTGAAAATGAAGACGAGAATCTGAGGTTTGGGACTCGCGATCCACGCCGTGGAACGTATAACCGGCTTGTGACGTGGGTGGCTCGCGAAGAGCGCTTTTATAGCCGCCCGCGTCGCTTTTGCCCTGCGACGAATCCTGCACATCGCGCTATCGTTTTGCGTGTTATCACGATTATGCTTATTAATCTACGTGCGAACTTCCTACGCCAATGGCGTGGTCAAAACAGCTTTGAAAAGGAGATATTTATAGGTCTCAGATAATTTTTTCGGTCGTGATTCAAATATTTCGAGAGAAGTGAGAGATGCAAACTATTGGATCACATAGATGTATAGGGTCGAAATTTCGGAAATTTTTAGTGTTTCGGAAATTTATGAGAATAATCCATAAATTTGTGAAATGTTATAAATTGTTGCGTTTCGGGATTTTTATCAAAATTTCAGAGCTTTGGAAAGCTTTTTCAAAACTTAATTTTTCTGCATTCAAATTTGATTGAAGAGCATGTAAAAAATTTTCAGAGATTCTTTCCCCTTTCTTATCTATTGGAGGAAGAAAGTTTTTTACGACCATGGGGAGGATAAATCGGCGAATTGTTCGTGAGTTTCGTAATTATTAATGGGGCGTGACGAATTTATCCACCACCTTTCATAATTTTCTATTATCGCGGCGAAAATTATCGATGTAGCGTAATAGGAAACTCGAGAAACGACATATATTATCGTTCACGAAAATGAAAGTTATCGTATTTGCCCTTGAACTCGCAACAAATTTCAAAGTTAAGGGAAAAATTGAAGATCTCGACAGAGATAAAAGGGAAATAAATAGAATTTTCACAACACCTGGACATTCATTACGATTTGAGTGACATACTCAACATTATTCAACAAAAAATAAAAAATTAGAATTAAAAAAAATTCAATTCAATACAGTTCGAACTAATTATGTAAAAATCGTTATGCTTGCAATTTTCAAGTACACAAATTGCATCCAAACAAAATTTTCGTATCCAATGATGTATCAATCATTAAATTCATGTCAAAATCTCGTACGAAATAATTTTTATCGATCTATTCGAAAAGGACATTAAAACATTAAAAATACAAAATACTCTCAATTAATTTCAAATTTTTAATTCAAATATTAATATTGCCATATAGACTTTCTAAAATTTATGTAAAAAATTTTCAAAAATTTTAAAACAGCATTCCTTCATCGTAAGACATTTTCCACGTGTTAATACCCTTATTACAACATTTACAAAACGATTTCCAATACGATTGGGCTGAAAATCGATGGAACCGCAATTGAACTCGGAAATTGGTAATTAAGATAATTTGTCTTCGCGCAAATCACGGTCACGGCTAAAATTGCGCGCGATATCGGAAACGCGAGTGATAAACGAATCGCCTTTATCCGAAACAAACCGCTCTTTATCCATAATCGATAACGAGAGATTGGCAATTTTCCATTGTAAAGGCATGCCATCCCAGGAGATTTCAAGTTTGATCCGGAAAGACGAAAAATGTTCGCAGATCGACGCTTTTACGGAAATCTCTCGGAAAATCCAATCGCGAATCAATCTTTGACGAACAGTTTGTGCGAATTTTGCATGAAACTCTATATGCGTTTCCTGCAACTCGAAACTCGCGAGCTTTTTTATGACGCGGGGAACGAAGTAAAGACAATTTGGCGTTCGATGGATAACGGTCATAAGGATTTGCTTCAATGGATTATTTTTTTTAATTACCAGGATGTTTGAAATTGATTTTCTTGTCTAAGAAAATTTTTTTTTGTACAAAAGAGGGAATTTTGAAATTTGCCAAGTATTTTTGGGTGTTTTATGAAATCGATCGACATTTGGGCTCAAGTATGAGGATTTTGGAAAATTTTTGGGATTATGAAGAAATTGATTCAAGGACGTAACCAGAAATTTCGTTCGGGGGGGGGGGGGGGGGCGGAGGGGGTTTTCACCCCAAATAAATTCCAAAAATTAAAAAAGTAAAGTTTTATTGGAGAATTATGAAAATTTTCTAAAGTCTCAAAATTGTTATAAGTGTTTGTGAATCTCTGAAATTTGTTAAAATCCTCTAAACTTTAAAATTCATCGAAATAGCCGAAAATCTTTAAATATATTAAGAATGTTCCAACTAACCAAAGTTTTCCGAAATTTTAGAAACTTGTAAAATTAAAAAAATTTTGAGAATTATGAAAACTGCCTTAATTTTCAAGATTTTCAAAACTTTTTTAAATCTCTGAAATTTCTGAAAATTTTTGGAATTCTGAAAATCGTCAAAATACTGAAAACTTTCGAAATTCTCTAAGTTATCAAAAATCTCGAAACGTTCCAAATTAAGTTTCTCGAAATGTCGTAATATTTTCGTAATATCCAAAATTATGAAAAATTTCAAATATTCAGAATTTTAGAAACTTTTACAAATCACTGAAATTTACGAAAATTTCGAAATTCCCGAACTTTTCAAAATTCCAACAACCTCAAAAATCCTCAAAATACTTCGAACTTTGAAAATTCTCAAAATTGTTGAAAATCTTGAAATGTTAAAAATATTCCAAATTATTAAGTTTCTCGAAATGTAAGAAATTCGTAAAATTCTCGTAATTTCAAGAATTATGAAAATATTGTGAATTTCCAGAATTTTTAACACTTTTTTAAAACTTTGAAATTTTCAAAATTGTTGAAATTCTCAAAATTTCCAAACTTATAAAAACTTGTAAAATCCTCGAAATCTTCCAAACTCTGAAAATTCCCAAAATTGTTGAAAATCTTGAAATGCTGAAAATGTTCAAAATCATCTTGTTTCTCGAAAACTTTGACATTTGTGAAAATCAGTATTGTTTTACTATTTTTTTCAAAATATACTCTCCTGCAATGTGCTAGATTTGTCAAAATTTGCAGAATTTACCTCATTCCCTCCCTGGCTACGTGTTTGAATTGATTGCAAACTTCGAAAAATTTCAGCGTCTACACGAAAATTGGGTTTCTGATTTTTTTCATATGGATTCTGTTCGAATTTTCGCTCTCTATATTTTTTTTAAAGTTTCTATCTATTTTACGTAAATAGACTGAAATTTCATAAATGCGAATTTCCCCATGCACATATTGGATGTATACAAAATTAGGTAAACAGTGTCTTTGACTTCGAAGACGAATGAACTTTAAATACGCTTATCATTTGAGCAAGGTTTTCTAGATCAAACTCACCGGCGGGACCAAATGCAGGTCCGTCTCTGGAAAGCCACGGTAGAACAGAAATCACGAAGTTCCATCTTTGCAAACGGCAACGCTGAATAATTCGCTGAGTTCTCGAATGAGCCATTCGAATTGCGAACTTTTTTTCGCGACAGAAACGGAGTTTCTGAAATTTTGATAATAAGATCGATGTTAAAGACAATGAATGTTTGATTTTTCTGCAATTTTTTTTTAATTTCCTTAAATTTTGGAAATTGTACAGAATGTTTAAAATCATCAAAAGTTTTGCGAAGTGAAAACTTTTATTTCGATTCGTAAAATTTTTAGTGTGAAATGTTAATCAATTTTTCCCCCAAAAATTATTATTGTATAGTTAAAATCCTTATCTAAAAAAAACTTGTTTTCGGTCATTTATTTTTATCAGTTTCAACAAGAATCCTTGCCCTTGAAGAAAAAAAAGTTAATTGCACGTCTCCATTCATTTGGTTAATCAACTATTTTTCTGGGTTTGTCGTATTTTCAATGAATTGATCGAATATTTTTCAAAGTAATTACAAGACGAGATTCGATACACTATAGAAGATGACGCTAATGATAGTCAAGTTTCTTCGTTGAGCCCACGTCTCCTTTGACACACTTATTATTTACTTCGGTTGCTGGTACTCAACGGGTTGTATATTTATTTTTTTTTCACTTCGCACATTTTTTTTACGGAAAATTCGTCACCTGATGACCTTGAATCGCAGTATCTTTAATCAAATTCTATTCTTGGGAATTTCAAATTACTTAAAAGATGTTCTACTTCGAAATTGCGAAAATTTTGAAAATCCAACTGATGTTTCAAATAACAGAAATGTACGTAAAAAATTGAACATTTCAAGCAACTTCCAAAACAGTATTCTCAAAAGTTGAATTCTTAAGATATTTTACTAATGCACAAAATTTTCCCGAAATAAATTTGTCCGTCGAATTTAAAAAATTGGGTGCTTTTCGGCACAACGAATTCACTTGTAATAATTTCGAAAACTATATTACCTGAACCTAATATTCCAGAAATTTTAGAGTACAACAAATACTAAAAATAATGAAGTAATTATTGATTATCCATCACTACATACGTATGTAAGTATAAATCTGTAATTTCTTAGTCAGTTTGGGCAACCATGGCACAAATATTTCCCTTTGATTTCAAAAGGGGAACCAATGTCTGTGTTACGTCTCGCGAAAGACCGAAAATCAGGGCAGCAACCCCGGTCCTCGCACGGAACCGCAGATATTGAAATTAGAAGCGAATATGCTGGAAAAGCGTCAAAAGCCTGGTGGTGTCAAGAGCCTCAATTACAGTGGCGCCGAATTGAGCACCTAAGCCAAATTGCGAACCCACGTATTCAGCTCTGAATTTAAATAGTCGTATTTTATCGATCAAACGCGCGATTCCGCGGATGCCATTCCTCTTTGAAATCAAAACGCGTATGATAATATATTATCGCCAAATTCAAGGTTCCCCGGCAACGTAAATAATACCTGAGCGCATCCTAAAAGGCTCGCAACGTTTTCGCGATAATGAGTCACGAATGAAGTAATTCCGAGCAGACTATTTTTTATGATCTATTATTTTATTATTATACTATTATTTTATTATGATATATCATTATTTTTTTCAATTTTTTATATCACAAAATATTTCAACTTTTAATGTTTGAAGTTTGCTGCTCCTTTCATATTGAGAAATGCATATCGCTCATTTTTTAATCAATTTTTGTAGAATTGCAAAAACTTTTAAAGGTTGATTTTAGTATAGCTTATTTGAAAATGTACTGTCATATTGTGAGAATTTGAAAAACAATATTATCTACAGTTTTTGCAATGATTTCTGATTTTCAGGTATTTTTGAAAAATTTCTTTATTTTTCAACAATTCCAGCATTTCCTTTCAAATTTTTTGAATTTTAATGAGCTGTCGAGAATTTGACTTATACATAAATTTTTCCAAGTGTTCAGTTTGGATGAACTACATAATAAATAGATATATATATATGTATAATACACATACATATATGACTAATATATTGTATTAGTCGTCTAACACACGCTTCTTGATGAAAAGTTTTTTCCGATGTAGAGAGTAAATGCAACGTGAATACTTGTCCACATCTCCTTCTAAGGAGTAGATATGAAAAATCCCAGCCCAACAGACTGTGAGGAAGGCGAGGAAATGAAAAAACTAACCTCTACTGAGACTGAGTACGTCCTTTGGTGGCAAACAACCGAAAACATGCCACATACAATGATCGATGGGCTGTTGGACATTCATTTTTCAATCACACTTGTTTTGAAAACTGTATGAATAATTGAAAATTACTTTAAATATCGAAACATTAAAGACAAGTGAGACTCAAAGTCTGACAGTTATGCTCGCGATTTTGATTCCGTTTAAAAATCGTTCTGCTAATGCTGCCACCTATGGGGTTTGAAAATTCTTGACTCACACCCGAGATATGTACGATTCACACACTTCTTGCTACACTTAAAAATTTGGCCAACGTCTAGCCAGACATGGCGTCGTCCGTTCCCCCGCAACAATCAATAAATGGCGATATCGTTTCTTGTCCACCCCCGCCCGAAATCTTTATCTACCCAAACGATGACCTGACAATTTCTGACGACTCGTGACAATTTTACGCGTATCAGCTGAATTTCGCTGCTCACTACGTCATTTATCAATACCCAGAATCGCAACTCTGTGCGTATCCATGCGTATCTTTTCCGGCTCAAAAGCTGATGGCCGTTCTTTCTGCCCTGAACGTTCGTTGGTGAACCCCGAATCCGTCGACGTTAGAAATCGGCATCGCGAACAAAAAGCGTGTGGGGGAGTTTCGAGAGCCGAAGCCGCCGAATGTTTCTTTCCCGAGTATCCGGGATACCGAGCACAGCCAGCGAGAACAACAGGGTTTGGTCGTCATCGAAAGTGCGAAAACTCGGCCATCAGCAGCTCTTCTGACTCATTTTTGAGATCAAGTCAACCCAAGCAGTCAACATTCCGTCATTAAACGAGTCTCGGGCCGCAGGGTGGCGATCATTGGACACGGTATGTTTTTCGCTTATTTTCGAGCCAAACATGGCCAGGTTTCGATGACACGTTGACATGTTCACGACTGTTTTGGTAATTGCAACATGTCACAGCTGTCAACATCTATCGTCATATTTGGGTGTATTTGGGTGCTTGGGCAGTCGGGCCCAATTCGCCCAATCCGATTGCTCGGACCCAAAACATGACGTTTACCCCCACTCCGAACACCTTTCTCGACTTCTGTCGAGAGATTTATTTTGGGTTTTGATGAAAAAGTGGTCAAAAAAATTTTGTTTTTTCCCAAAAATGGGTGTTTTCAGTAGGGGAGATCGTTTCGATGCAGCGAATGGCAAGAAAAGAGTGTTTGTTTTATTTGTTAACTTACAAAAAAATGACAACAAAATATGTATCCTGGAGTCGGGAATAAAACTCGTTTAAAAAAATTTATAAAACAAAAAAGTGAGGTTCTGTGCAGTGTCACTTGATCCAACTTGATTCCCACACTGGCCCACTGGCCTTTAAAAAATGCTAGCGCCCTCCTAAAGAACAGCACCTAACCTCGCAAAAGTTTTGTCTACATAAAATATTATTTATAAGTTAGCGAATGGCGTTTAAAGCATTTTTTAAATGCCTATGCCAATGTGGAAACATGAAGAAATCGATTTTACAGAAATTCCCAACTCTAGTGTACGTATTTTGTTGTCGTTTTTTTTAATTGACAAATTTAAAAAACACCCTTTTTTTGCCATTCGAGTCCAATTAATGAATTGTACTTGAATGAACTTGATATAAATCAAAACATTTTTTGAAAAATATATACTCATTTATATTGAATTTTTTGAAAATTTCGGAAATGTTGTGACATAGAAATGCTTGATATTTGAATTTTTTTTGCAATCAATTTATTTCGAATAATTTCAAAATGGAATTTAAAAAATGAATTTCGAAACACATAATGGAGTATAAAATGATTGAAAATTCGAATTTAATTGAAAATGAATTGAAAGATCGAATTTAATTAAACATTAATTCAAAATTGATGAAAATTGACCTTATAAACAAATTGAAAAACAAAAATTCAATTGAGAACGAATCTGAAATTGATTTTGAATGAATAAAAATGGAAGAAACAAATAAAACTTACAAATTTCATAAAAGTTGCCCTCATAAAGAAGTTGAAAAAATTTTGAATTTAAAATCCATTTTGAATAAATATGAAGAAAAAAAGAAACTTACAAATTTTATGAAAATTTGCCTGATAATCATTGTATTAAGTTTTTCATTTTTGTTAGATGATGTTACCAATTTTCAGGAATAATAAAAAAAAAGTCTTTGAAAAAGTATTTCAAAATGCTTCAAAAATCAGAAATTATCAATGCTCAAAAGCTGTCGAAAAGGAGAATTTCTGGATTTAGAAACGGTTACTTTTTCATTTTAAAGTTTAAACAATTTTAAAGTTTGAACTATCATTCGGACGTTCAAAATTGTACATTCTCAATCTGTAAGTAAATAATTTTTGTAGTTCAGAATTTTTGCCCCTCCAAATCTCAAAATTCACATTCCCAAATTTTTGTATTTAAATAATTTTGGAAGATCGTTTTTTACACATTTTTTACATTTTTGGTTTTGATAGTTGAATATTGTCGTATCTAACTCTTTAAAAACATATTTACAAAAATGTTGAACAAAAAATGAAAATTTTTCTACAAAAATATCTTGCATTCAAAAATATTCAAACATTTAAAATTTCGCTGAACCACAAATCATGGCAGGATCTCGTGTTCCTTATCAAAAGATAATCGATTCCAGCAAACTTATCGTGCTGAATAATGTCTCCTCAAAATTGTTACTCAATCTTGACTTTTCATAACGCTTAATAAATGACGAATACCTCTGATTAGATTTTTTTAATGTTAATTATAAACCATTATACAATATTGCAATGTATTTTGTCATTATTTTCACATCAAAAATCATATGCAGGATGAAAAAACTGTCTTGAGTTCATTTCGAGGCAAGGTGCATTAATTTATTCAAGAAAATGAGCCTTAAGGCATTGTGGGCTTAACACAGTTTTTGGGTTTTTTGGCAAAATTTTATTTGTTGGATTATTCAGTAGCCATTGAATATATTTTTATTCTTCATTATTGTGTATATAAGTTACTGTATATCATATGAAACATTTGTTTACAGGTTTTGTGCTGCGATAAAGTTGAAAGCTCTGCTGTCGAGCGCTTAGGAAACAGCGGCACCTGGAAGTTGGCTCTGAACGCAGAGCCCCCGTGGCTTTGCTAGCACCCCCAACTAGAAATCTTTAACCCTCCCCCTCCCCAAGATTCTCACCATTCTCATTGACAGCTGCCTCGTAAGTATTTGGAGTTTTGAGAAAAAAATGTATGATGATGATTATTATCATTTTTAAATCATGCAGTTTTTCACGTACCTTGGTAATTTAGGGAAAAGGAATTTTTTTTGTTAAGAGACGAATGTTTTATGCAGTATTAATTTTTGGAATTTGTATGTCTTATAATAATAATAAAATTAATAATAAATAATGATAAAATGAGGTAATAATAAAATTAAGATTTTTTAATATTAAGTACTGAATTGTAAATTTGAAACATTGGGAATTTGAAATTCTATGAATTAGAGATATATCATTTTTTTTACATTTTTTGAAAACTGAATAGAAAATTTCAAGTTTAGGTTTAGTTCAAATGAGGTGAATTTTTCGAAAACTTTGATGTTTTAGTTTTTGTGTGGAAAAATAAATTGTGTTTAAAAGTTGTGTGGTGCTGAAAAACTATTATATTATCTGAATTGCGAGTGCAATAAAACGAGTTATATAACTATTAATTGCTCTTGCACGATAGATAGAAACAGGAAAACTTTTGAGTTTACAGCGTAATGAGCTGAAAACGGTTTTTGAAAAAGGTGTTATGTAATGCAATTTTTGGCCTTTTCCGACCCCATCCCCCCCCCCCCCCCCTAAAAATGAAAAATATGAATATTTTTGTATTTTCAAAAGTATGCAAAATAATGTATACACAAAATACACAACTTTTTCTGAAATTTAGAGAACAGTTTTTTGGATTTTTGAAACTCATGAAAATTTACACCTTTTTCAAAAAAATCAAAAAGTTGTTTCAAGTTTGATAATGTCGATATATTGTATGAATTAAACAATTTTTTCAATTCTGGAAATAATATATGAGAAAAATTATAAAAAATACAAATTGTTTAATTTTTCTGAAAAATTGTCCAAAAATCGAAATATTGTTTAATATTTTAATAATATTAGAATATTTCCTTAAAATGTCTTATCTATTCAAAAATTTGTCGAAATTAGGAAAATTGAAAATAAATTACGAACTGACCGAAATTTTATGTAAGATCATTCCGATTTGTTGAAAATTGGTTGAAATTTTAAATTATCGCTTCGATTAAAGGTATATTAATACATGAGAAATTTGTTACGTCACCCCCCTCCCCCTCTGTTACAAATTGACACCCCCCCAGCGCCCTCTGGAGCTTTACGTAATTTATGGACAGCCCCTAATGCCGCTCATTGGAATGCTCTGATAAAAAATAGTTGATAATGAACTTTCTTAAACTTTTTGTCAAACTATACATTGTTGAGTTGAGCGAAGTTTGACATATTTTTGTCTTCGAACTGTATTGTTAAAAAAATATTCGGAAAGGTAATTAGTGTATGAAAATCGACATGAAAAAAGTTGTTCGAACTAAAATGTTCATTCTGCTTGTAGTATTCAAAGTATTCATTGAGTATTTTAGTTAAAGGCGGAATTTTATCGAAGTTTAGTTCAATTTCATCGAAGTTGTAGCCTAGTTTTATTTATCTTTGGCATGGTTTAGATATAAATTGAATATTTAAGTTTGTGACACAGAAATAAATGTTCAGATTTTCTGAAAAATCGTTATCTCACAGAATGTGTGAATTTTTCGAAAAGTATTGAAAGTAGAACAAATAGATATATCTGATTGATAAAACTTGATTTTTTTTATAGTTACTAAGATTAATTTTTTTTTATATTCCGAAGAATGTGAATATTTTGGAAGTAGAAAAACTTGATTTTAACCCTAGTAATTTTTATGTTTATAATAATAGACAAAATTTTTATTAGATCTTGAATTTTTTTATTCGACTTCATTTTTTTATAAAACGACCTTACAAAATTCTGATAAGTTTTACGTTTTTTATAAGGTTATTATAAATGTTCTCACAATTCACAAATTGGTCGTTGAAATTAATAATATTCATAATAATGAAGTAAATTTTCAGTGAATAGTTGTTACTGATACTGAGATAGTATTAAGCTTTTGATTTTCCATGGAGTCATTATGATGATTTTGTTGTGATGTTTTGTTTCAGTTTGCTGCCTAGCTACTGCAGAGTTCGTTTTATTTAACGTCAAATTAAATCAATCACAATGAAGGTATCGGGATTAGATGAACGCATTCACGTTTTGGACGACTCTTCGAGCGTGTTATCCGTTATCAGGGACATCACGTCGAGCGGTATCCAAGAAGAAGCTTTTTACGTGCTGGACATCGGAGACATTCTGCAAAAACATCAAATTTGGACGGAAAAATTGCCCCGCGTCGATCCTTACTATGGTTAGCATTTTTTTGTGAATTTTTCAAAAAGAAAAGTTCCACGTTCGAAAATTGCAAAATTTATTGAATTGTGAGTTATCGAAAATAGGATTTGTGTAAATCACACGTTTCTGGATTTGCGATTTTTGATTTTTTAGTTTGTAAATACATAATCTGTAATCACTTAATAAAGTCGTAGAGAAGTTTATAAATTATAGATAATTGCAAGGAATTTTATAAACAAAATTTCATAAAATTAACTTTATGGGAAAAAATAAATGTTATACAGAAATTTGGATTTTCATACAAATTTTTCAAAAACTATAATGTAGGGGGATTAGTCGATTCATTTTCAAATTTAAATTATTTACTATTTATATATTTTACAAGAAGTGAATTCATTCGCTGATATTGAATTTGTTGGTCATTTTTTCTTTTGTTAAATTATTTGTCTGTGAAAACGTAGGTGATCTTGAATTTAAAAAAATTTTTATTGTTGCAGCTGTAAAATGCAACGACAGTTTGATGGTCCTGGAAGTCCTTGCTGCTTTGGGAACTGGTTTCGACTGTGCTTCCAAGGCCGAAATCGACAAGATCCTGAGTCTTGGAGTCAGCCCCAACAGAATTGTTTTCGCAAATCCCGCTAAACCCGCCTCCCACATTCGTCATGCTTCCGCTGTTGGTGTCAATATTTTGACCGTTGACAACGAGGGCGAGCTCCATAAAATCAAAAAACTCTATCCAACGGCGAAAGTAAAAAAAATTTTTTTTTCTCGATTGCAACTATTGGGTCAATTTATATTATCTCAGAAAAATATTTTGTCAAACTTGAAGCATTTCGCAATATTTTCAGAATGGTATTACTTAAAGCTATTAAATCAATTTTTAAAAAATTACACGTCAAATTTGCAGAGTACAGATTCTCTCAAAATTTTCTCGTTTAAATTCGTATGAAATCGAAGAAAAAAAAAGCAAAATTCAGCGAAGTGATCCAGAGTGTATTTTGTTTCATACAATAATATATTTTGTTGTGCCTTGAATCCATGTTTTTCGAGTATACAAAAATGAATTAGATCAGTGGGATTTTTTTTTTTTTTTTTTTTTTTTTTTTTTTTTTTTTTTTTTTTTTTTTTTTTTTTTTTTTTTTTTTTTTTTTTTTTTTTTTTTTTTTTTATTATGAGTATTATGTATATTTTTAATTTGAAAACGTTCATTTTTATCACGGGGTTGTTGATTCAAAGAAAAATCCATCTTTTCGATGTTTTTCGATGTTCCTAGTCAGTTTTTGTTTTCATTAGCAATTAAAATGTTTTTTGCGAGAAAAAAATTTCCCGGCGATTTTTTTCCTCGCAAAGAACATTTTAATTGCTAATTGAAACAAAAACTGACTGGGAACATCGAAAAACATAATATTAATGTTGGATTTTAACATTTGTAAAATTTTTGCAGGTCGTCATTCGGATTCGTTGCGACGCTGAAGAAGCCCAATGTCCATTGGGCATGAAATTCGGTTGCGATCCTGTTTTCGAAGCGCCACATTTGCTACGAGTCGCGAGGATGCTCAACCTGGATGTCGCCGGGATCAGCTTCCACGTCGGCTCGGGCTGTCTCGACCCGTCACTTTACCAGTTGGCGCTCCAGGACTGCAGAGTCATCTTCGACCTTGCTCAGGATGTCGGGTTCAAGCCGTACTTGATCGATATCGGAGGCGGATTTCCCGGTGCTAAGGGCACGTCTATCGAGCCCTTTGCCGTAACAGTGAGTCAAGGGCGTAGCTAATGAGGGCAGGGGGGGAGGTTAGCCCCATCTCCGTTTTTTGGATTGTTGTGTACAAAACAAATTATTGATGTGAACAAAGCAAGCACGTAGCCAGGGAAGGGGCTGAGGGGGCTGAAGCCCCCTCCGAAATTCTGTAAAATTTGAAAAATCTATCACATTGCAGAAAAGTATATTTTGAAAAAAATAGTGAAACAATACTGATTTTCACAAGTGTCAAAGTTTTCGAGAAACTAGATGATTTTGAAAATTTTCAGCATTTCGAGATTTTCAACAATTTTGGGAATTTTCAGCGTTTGGAGGATTTCGAGAATTTTATAAGTTTTTAGAAGTTCGAAAATTTGCAGAATTTCAAAAATTTCGAAAATGCCAAAGTTGTAAAAGAGTTTTGAAAGTTCTGAAAATTCAAAATATTTTCATAAAGTTCTTGGAATTATGACAATTTTACGAATTCCTAACATTTTGAGAAACTTAATAATTTGGAATATTTTTAAAATTTTAAGATTTTCAACAATTTTGAGAATTCTTAAAGTTTGAAGTATTTTGAGGATTTTGGAAGTAATTGGAATTTTTAGAAGAATTTTAAAATTTTGGTAAATTTTAGAGATTTGGAAATTTTCAAAAAATTCTGGAAATTCACAATATTTTAATAATTCTTGAAATTCCGAAAATTTCACGAATTCTTCACATTTCGAAAAACTTGGTGATTCGCAGCATTTTAAGATTTTCAACAATTTAAAGAATTTCGAAAGTTTTCAGGATTATGACAATTTTCAGAATTGAAAAAATTTTAGAAATTTCAGAGATTCAATATAGTTTCGAAAATCTTCAGAATTGAGGCAGTTTTCGGAATTCTGGAAGTTTTAAAAATTTTACGAATTTCTAAAATTTCGAAAACCTTTTGTTGAGTTGCAACATTTTTATATATTCCAAGATTTTCGACTATTTTGATGAATTACAAAGTCTGAAGGATCTTAAAAATTTCGAAGTTTCAAAAAAGTTCTGGAAATTCTGGAAATCAACAATATTTTCATAATTCTTGAAATTACGAAAATTGTACGAATTCCTAACATTTCGAGAAACTTAATAATTTGGAATATTTTCAACATTCTAAGATTTTGGACAATTTTGAGAATTTTCAAAGTTTGAAGTATTTTGAGGATATTTGAAGTTATTGGGATTTCGGAAAGTTCGAGAATTTCAACATTTGGGTAAATTTCAGCGATTTGTAAATGTTCCAAAAATTATGAAAATGCACAATATTTTAATAATTCTTGAAATTACGAAAACTTTACGAATTCTTCACATTTTGAGAAACTTTATAATTTGTAACGATTCAAGATTTTCAACAATTTAGAGAATTTCGAAAGTTTTCAGTATTCTGACAATTTTCAGAATTGAAATAATTTTAGATATTCCAGGGATTCAATAATGTTTCGAAAATCTTGAGAATTAAGGCAGTTTTCGGAATTCTTGAAATTTTTAAAATTTTACGACCTTATAAAATTTCGAGAAACTTTAGTTGGAACATTTTTAATATATTTCAAGATTTTATACTATTTTGATGAATTTCAACATTTAGAGGATTTCAAAAAATTTCAGAGATTCCAAAAACTTACGAAAATTCTGAGAATTTAGGAAATTTTTATAATTCTCTAATAAACTTTACTTTTTAAATTTTTTCAATTAATTTCGAGGGAAAATCACCTTAGCCCCCCCCCCCCCCTCCCCCCGAACGAAATTGAAAAAAAAATGAATTATCTAAATTTCGGATAAGTTATAATTATGGAAAAGGTCGAAAAGTACGAAAATAGCTTTGTTGCAATTATAATTCTAAACATATCAAAATTTGTAACTTTGATTATTTTTCATTTTTTGGGACTTTATATTAGATATTTTCAATTTTAGATAATTCCAACAAGGTTCATGACTTTATAATTTCGAAATTCTTGGAAAATTCAAAATTTTGAGACTTAATTACACATTGTTGAAAGTTCCAAAACTTCGGAATTTAATTATCCTTCAGAACTTGAAAATTCATGAAATAATTTTTTGCAGCCGACGAAGTGAAGATCATCGCCGAGCCAGGACGTTTTTACGTCGCTTCCGCTTTCACCCTCGCCACCAGCGTACATAGCAAGCGCTCAATTCGAACTGACGTCGACTCTATCTCGCACAATATGTATTTTATCAACGATGGCGTTTATGGGTCCTTCAACTGTTTACTGTACGACCATCAACAAGTTACTCCAATTCCTTTGAAGGTGAATATTCCAAAATTTTGCGAACTGGACGAAAGGTTCAGACGATGTTCACAACAGGACAATGAGGAAAAACAGTAATTTTGACGCGTAACCTCAAATTAAAAAACAAAAAAAAGAAAAACTGGAAATAATGAAGAAAAAAGAAATTGAATTTGAGTGATGGAATATTTAATTCTCTCAGTTTGACATTTTATTGTGAAATTCTAGTTTGAAAATGTTAATAAGGATGGTATGATTGAAAAATCCATGTTTTTCGATGTTCCCAGTCAATTTTGTTTTATTTACCCAACGTTTCGATCTACTGAGTGAGATCCTCATCAGGGGCTATCGTAATTATAAACATTTTTCGTCATTTTTACATAACAATATGAATTCATATAATTGATCATAATATTTATTGCTAATGATTATGACATAATTGAATGTGTAATGTTCCAGACTGGCGGTGGAAAGATGATTTCATCAAGCATCTGGGGCCCGACGTGCGACGGCCTTGACCAGGTCGTCGAAAATATCTTGCTGCACGATATGAGTCTTGGGGATTGGATAATCTTTGAAAACATGGGCGCTTACACTTTGCCCGTTGCCTCGACTTTCAACGGCTTTCCAGTACCGAAAGTTCATATTGTTGTTACAGAAAATGTGGGGTGAGTTTTTATTTTTTTTAACTGGTCTTAAAATATGGGTCCATTCTGAGAACTTGAATCTTTGTCATGGAATTTATTTTCTTCAATTTATTGAATTGAAGGAAATATTATATTAATTGATAATAATTAATGTGATAATAATTAATGTCAATTAGTGATGAATAATCGTTTAATATTGGGTATATCAAGTGATATTAAGTAAACGAATTGAAAAAATAGAATAGTTTTCGAAATTTCTACATATTTATATAATTTATATTTTTTAGGAACATGAATCAATAAATGGTAAACATGGCGAACATTTTTGAAAATTGCAAAAAATTATTGGAATAAGAGGTTCAGACATTCTTGAGAGTTTTCAAAAATTGTGGAGTAATTCGGATCTGGAAGTTACTGCAGAAATAAATAATTCCTGAAAATATTTTGGAATTTTTATTAATTCTAAATATTGGCCTACAATTTATCTCACAATAATTGAAAGGAAAAAGTACAGAAGGTCCAATAAATTGTACAAACTAGAATACTCGAAAAAAAAAATGGACTGAAAGTTGAGAAAATTTTCAACAAAACCACCAAAGCTGTTGGAAACTTTATTTTTCAAGATCATTTCAAAAATCCGAAAATTGGCGTAAATTCGTGTAGAAGTTTTCTTCGAGTATCAAGGAAGTATTTTATTCTTCAGTGTCATGAAGAATTTCAATGGATTCGGTTCTTTGACATTTTCCACAAATAAGATTCTCGGAAATTCCTCCAAATTCATGAGAACTTTGAATTTCAAACGTAATTTTCAATTACAGGCGTCTTCTCCAAAATGTCATGCCGTTACAGGCTGAACGCTTCGTTGTCGGCAGCATTTCTAACACCTTACCGGTTGGCCGAGACATTCTTCTAGAACAGTCCGCGAATACTAATTACATGTACGATTAGTTTTTGCGGGGATGCCCATTGTACACCGAACTGTCGAGCAGAAAAGGAACGACGCGATTCAACGATTGTATTGTTATAAAAAAAATTCCAACGTCAATTTACTCGACGATTCGGATTACAGGACTTCGACAAAGATACTTAACGCTCATTTCCGTATTCAAAGTGGAAATTTTTAGAGAAAAATCCTCTCCAAATCGAACGAAAGCATCCAATCGAATTTCACAGAAAGGCTTTGATGAAGTTAAATCGCAAACGTGATTTCTGGGCGAGGATTCGAGATTTTAGCGGCGAACACAGTTTTTGTCTTCGTTATTTAGCGGCGAATTTTTCTACCGACTTCCGTTCCGCCGAGGAAACTTGATTTTCGTTTGGACTATTCGAATGTTCTTGGGCAATTGCATAATAGTAGAAGTGGATGTTAGATTTAATATTATATCACTCGATAATTGTCGAAGATTTTCGTCTTTTGGAACCGTCTCGACGTGATGTAACGGCTTTTATTTGTGATTTTGTTGGTTTTTTGCTTGGTTTTAGATTGTAAACGGAAAAAGAAGATTGGACTCTGTAGGTTTGCTAGGAATATTAAAAAGCATTGAGGCAGCTGTCACGGAAAGAAATAAGAAAAACATGTTGCTTTTTTCCTCAGCAATTTTGTTATCCCGATTGTATTATACTGCCTATTGATTATGTATTTACGGTTATTATTGCGGTCTAGCATTGGTTGTCATTGAATTTCACATGTACAATTTAGTGCACTAGACGAATAAATGTACTTCCAGATACATGAATCAGTTCGCTGTTTCTTGCCATCCACTGTCGAATGGTGTCAATGATATTTATTGCGGCTTTGGTTTGATTGTTTCAGTTGAGTTGAGTGAGTGAGCAAAACGACGCGTTGATTCGCTTGGTTGGCTTTGCGCTTTTTTTGCTTCGCGAATTGGCAAAAAACGGAAGTTTTTCCATGTCTGTAAGGTAAGCGCTTGCTTTGGTAATTTATTGGTGGAGGGGGTTTACGAGTGCGTTTATTTTATCATTTTTATGGAATTCTGGTTTGGTTTTAATAACGGGTTTCATTGGAAAATGGAATTATTAATTTTATATTATCTATTTTATAGATTGCTGTCTGTTTTTTATATTTTTTAAGTTCGTCAAGTGAAATTTCGGAACAATACAATTTAAATATTTGTGGAAACTTGAGTTTTGAAAATAAACGCCCTAGTGATTCTAGTTTTTATAAAAACCTTATGAAAAATTTGAATAAAAATTTTTATAAGGTCGGTTATATAAAAGTTTCATAAAATTTGCATGTTTTATAGAAAAAATTTTTGTATAAAAAATGTTTTTTCAACATTTTTAAAAATATGAAAAAATTTTTCTAACCTTTGTTGGATCATTTTGCTGATGTATATGCCGTTTTTCGTCAGTTTAGGAGGCGCTAGCTCAAATTTCGTTTCGAAAGAAATTTAAAAATTTTCTGGAGGCAGTGGGATTTGAACTTGCGACCTTTGCATCAGAAATACGATAGTCAACTTTCTTGTCCATCTAATCTATGTCAATTTGGATGCTTATTTTCAATTTGAGTTGAAGAATTTTCAAATCCTATAAAATCATATGTTTT
>JAPYZK010005055.1:0-10080 GCA_030522785.1 Platygaster equestris
TATGGAAAATTCTGGAAAATCGAAAAATTGTGAGAAATTTGATTAAATTGTGGGAAGTGGGAAAAAATTTGATTATGATGGAATCAAGAAAAAATTGTGGAGGGTAACGTATTTTCCGAAATTTGTCACATTTTCTCAAATTTTTCAAAAATTTTGTTCCATTGCGTCACATTCTATTCTTTCACAGAATTTCGGCGAATTTACTGATAATTTTCCAATTTACTAGAATTTTACATAATTGAACAGATTTTCTTGAATGTTCTAGCATTTATCACTGACCCTCCACTCTTGGTTAAATGGTGGGAGCAGAATCCCTATAGACCATCTACTAAAATGACAAAAAATTACAAAAAAGTTAATACAATTTTATCATTTCCCGAAAGTTTCAATGAAGAAACAAAGAAAAGGCGGTAATGTTGAAAAATGCAGCGCGCGGGAGAAAAATGCCGATCATTTCGTTGCGGTCTATTGAAAAAATTTTTTTTCCGTAATCGGATTAGCCAGTGACAAAAAGCGCGTACTCCCATCCCGAATGGGATCTCATTCAATTTCGCGCCGAACCCGAAGCTCTTGCGATCTGGAATGCTATCGGATGCGACGGCGAAATTTCCCTCGCTGCGCGCATTTCGCTGGATAAAAAGAAAGAAAAAAAACGCCTGGGAAAGACATTGGAACGAGAAATGTATTTTCAAAGCCCTTTTTCACGGTTGCATTTTCATGTTACGCGGGAATATTGGACATTGATATGGGCTAATGCAAACGTTGAGGTGGGGATTTTACGTGAAACCGTGAAATGTTGTTGCTTGATGTTTTTTTTTAACTTTCCGTGGTTTTATTGTTCGAGTATTTTTTTTACAGTGAATAACAGAGATTTTAAGGAACATTGAACATCTCAGTAATCTCCGAAAAATTTATTTTAATAGAATTTGCAGAATTTCGAATGGAATTTTGACTGTCTCACAAATTTCGTGATTCTTCGAAAGATTATCTTCTATTTTTATTAATTGTATATTTTCGAACCGTTTTTTTTAATTTATGGAAGTTATTGAGATTTATCGAAATTTTCGCAATTTTTCGGAGCTTGTAAAATTTTTGGAAACTGATTCGAAAGTTTTTGTATCAGTAGATTACCAGAAAGAACTTTTCGAAAATGTTGAAGTCCTAGAATTTGCATTGTACAATTTTCAAAATTAGTATTCTGTGTCTCATCTAATTTTTAATAATTCACAATAATTGCGAGCATTACCAAAGTCATGATTCTCGTTACTCAAGACCCATTAGATTGTTTTTTTGATAGTATTTGCGAGATCATAAAATTTTATTCGTCAGTAATTTTGTCCTATGGAGTTATAACACGAATAAAACGTTAACGGTTGATACGTGAATGTAATTACTTAACGTTGCTTCAGAATTACGCTCAGCAATGAACGTCCGCTTAATTGGGAATTCAAAATCCGAATTGTATTAATGCGAGCGGCGATATTATGCAATTTCGTTCGTCAGTAAATGGTTGGAATAGGTTGTATTTACCTTGCTTAATGTTGGGGCAAATTTCGCGATTGGTTTAAATATCGTTCAGAGGCACTATTTGACCAATGCCAATTACGTTTGACTGTAAAGTACTCGTTACTGGAGTTATGGGATTTCTAAATGTGGTGTTGGTAAAATAAACATGAAGCGATCACATCTGGATGTTTGTCCATATGAAATTAAACTTCAGATTGAATTTTTAAGAATGTTCGGAAATATTGCGAATTATTTATTTATTAGCTAAATGTCGTATATTTGAAGAGAAAACATTCGAATTTGTAGAATTTTTCGATTAAAATTCGATCTTTTCCACGGCTCAAATCGTCGGAGTACGTATTTTTTCCATGTTTTTGGGAAAAAACATGTCCTCAACTCGTTCAGATGGGCTTTTTCAACTAACGTGATTGCAAAACTCTTTTTCGGCTTAGTGTTGCAAGCTCCACATTTGGGGGAAAATCTGCTTCTGCACTCGTTGAGAAATATACTCAAAGAAAACGCATTTTACGGTGTGTACAATTTGCATTTCCTTCGTCGAAGCTTCCTGCGATGGGCGGAATCTTCGATATCTTCCATTCCGTTTTCAATTGCAATTCGGCAAGAAGAGAACTTTTTGGGTCCCGAGTAAGCAAGTCGTCAAAGCCGAAGTATCCCCGTCGTAGGAGAAGTTTTACTTAGAGAATTTTCCATTCAATGGAAAAGGGCGGCGTTGGGAGATAAGGTAGAACGGGAAATTCAAGGGATGGATGGATGTACACGCAACAATAAAGTGCGTTCTGATAATTACGGAAAATTTTTCCATTTTCGTCACTCGGAAAATTTCATTGGAAATCAGGTAATGTCTCTTATTTACCTGATCGGTATCATTTTGAGAAATTTCGAAGATTTTTATGCTGCTCAGCAGATGTAATTGAATCAGATCGTAGAAAATGTTCGATTTTATCATTTTTTGGTCGTTTTGGTCGAAATTAAGTCGCTGTGAAAAAGTTTCCCAATGTTTTAAGTGGAGGGAAAATTTTTTATTTTATTCACGCATCAGACCATTTCGGGAATAGGTACAAAATCGTTCGTTAATTGACATTCAAAAATTGAAAGCGACTCGAGAGATTTCTACGTGTGTTGAAAATACAATGTCGCAGTGTCTCCATAGTTTTTTAATTACGATGTCAATCGAGAGAGGACTGTATTTTCGGAAATTCACTTCGTTATATCGATTAAAAGCATGTTCCATCAAAATGATACATTTTTCATTGAAAAGGTATTATAGTTGAGTGGATATAAGGGCGATTAAAAATTGATTGTGTAATTAATTGGTTTCGATTCACGAGCTTGCTGGCTATAAATTAATTTATAGGGATCATAAAATCGCGTTTTATGGCGTCAATTTCCAACAAACCGAAACTGAGGTAATATAAATTTTAGATCGATATGATTGATGTAAATGAAGATAAAAAGGGGATACATTTTCGTAAATTGAACAAATTTGATCAACTATCAATCATATCAATTAAGTCAACGTTCTCTAACCTCAAATGCCAATCGAACTCAAGTTTACCACCTATCACTTCAAAACACAAATTTCTCCATCATGAACAAGTCATCCAAAGTACTAACTCATCGAAATCCTCCCTTGAATATTTCATCAAACATCTTTTCGACGATTACTCATGAACAAAAGGCATCCAGATGTCGTCTCACGAATTCATCAAAGTGAATCAATTTTCACGGTACTCCTCGGCACTTTGACAATTCTCCCCGCGAATAACGAGTCCACTGAGTCATAATATTCTGACGGTTAATTAAAGATGGCGTGGGCTGATTAGCAGCCTGTCACTCTAATTAGCGAATGGGTAAACAGGCGGAATCCCTTTAGCTTCCGTAAATATTTACTCGACTTGTATCGCGCCAACTTCTTTAAGAAAAGAGGCGGCTGGATTCGTGTTTACGGTGGGGGGCATGTAGCACATAACGCGTACATGCTCGCCTGTATACCGCCCTCGCAGAGAGCAAGTACGTATGTAAATTATCTTCCCCTCCTCGAGGATATGCTCGTACGTGCACTCGTCGGATCTTTTTAGGCTTCTTCTGACTAAACGTTGCTACTTCAAACACTGAGTTTTCATCGGCTGGGACTTCATTTCAATAATGTAGGGGAATTTGAAATTTATATCAATTCCCATGTATCAATGGGAATTGATAGGAGTTTATGAGAATCGATAGACATTGATGGGAATCAAGGACGGACCCAGAAAAATATTTCGGGCTGTGTTTTTAAAATCTTTATGTGCATCATATTGATATTTTTTGTATTTGTTTGTAATTAGTATCTGTAAGCTGAATTGAATGTCATTTTCCAATTTTTTGACGAATCTTTAAACTGTGTGAACTAGAATTCATTCTGGATTGAGCAAAGTTCGTTTTAAAACAATTGTGAACTTCAAACTATATACTTTGAATTTGAACATCAGACTCCAAACTTTGAACTCGAACAACAAACTTGAAATTTCCAGTTTGAACATCGAACTTGAAATTTTATGTTTGAACGTCGAACTTGGAACTCGAAAGTTTAACTTGGAACTTGAAACTCCGAATTTTAACATCGGATTTGAACACCAATTCGAAACTTTAATCTCAAATTCGAAACTTCAGACTTTGAATTTCAACATTGAACTTTGAAAATATGATCATCGATCATCTAATTTCGACTTTAAACTCGAAACTTGGAATTTGAATTTTAATCTTTACTTTGAGCTCTGAACTTCCATTATTATAACTACAGATCTCCAATTTTAACGTTGAACTTTGAATTTCAACTTTCAACTCTAAGTATTAACTTCAAACTTCATATTTCAACATAAACTCTGGACTCTGAACTTTGAGATGGAACTCTGAATTTCAAACTTGGAATTTGAGCTTCAAACTGCAATCTTCACATTTTAACTTAAAACTCCTAACTTTGGATTCAAACTGTAAACTTCGAACATTAATCTTCAACACCAAATTTGAACTTCAAACTATAGTCTTTGAATTTAAACTCTAAACTCCGAGTTTGAACCTCAAACATCGAATTAGAACTTCAAACGTCAAACTTTGACTTCCAACTTCGAACTTTAATTCTGACATTTAGACTCCTAATTTGAACTTTGCATTTCGAATTCAAACTTTAAACTTTGAGCATAAATTTCACGTTTTAACTTGAACTTCGAAACATGAACTTTAAATTTGAACTATGAACGGTCAACTTCAGATCACAACAATATATTCAAAATTGAAACTCCTAACTGCAAATTCAATACTCGTATTTCGAACTATACATCTGAAATGTAAACTTACAATTGTGAACCTCAATCTTCGAATTTGAACTTTATACTTCAAATTTAGAACTTTGGTTTCAAAATACTTACTACTACTTTGAAGTAGAAATTTACAATTTTATTTCAAATTCAGAATTGAAATGTGAACTTTGAACTTTCAGGGGAGGGGGTTTGAACCCCCCCCCCCCATCCCTCCATTGGATCCGCTACTAACGGGAATCGATGGGAATTTACAGGAGTTGATAAGAATCGATGGGAAATTATCGGAAACTTACGGACGGGGCAGCGGAGGTGGGGGCGGGTGGAAAGGGGGGGGGGGCACGACATCGGGAGATGATGAAATCAAAAACCCTTAGCAAGTAGCTCTTCCCTGACCCTGAAAAAACAAAACCAATTCTTTTAACAGCTTGTTCCGCGCGAAGTAAGATAACGTTCTTCAGTTTTGGAATCCTTTTGAAAAGCGCCATCAAAGTAATTACGTTCATAACGCGCAGAAATGGATAAACGTTCGGTATTAATCAGAGGAAGAACGTCGAAAGCTCTCTGAACTGTAACGTATCTGTTTATCAGCGCTCGCAGTTCGCGTTAATGAGAGAGCGCCAACCAAGGGAGCTGGGATCTTTGATGTGGCCATCCTTTTCAGAATTCCTTGTGCCGGCCTTTCAAATTGATACCGCTTTTTAGAGTACGTTTCTTTTTCTTCGCGATCGTTCCGTTTCTCGGTGCATGGTTTCATTCGGCACGTTTTGTTTGTTGTGCATCGTGTATATCGTTCCAATTAGCGTTCTCGCGAGGCGCTGTTCGAGAGTAAATCTGAAATTATCACATGTCATTGTCATCGTATCCCGTTATGATGAATCGTCAGTGTGATTTTGTATAGAGGTTGTGTATTTTCGCTTATCACTGCGGATGGTAAAAACTCTGAGAATCAGCTACTATCTAGTTCTTTTTACACCAAAATTGTGGAATTTTTCGGTTTGAACTACTGAATACCTAGCTATTAATCCGATTTGATGAGTGAATATGAAAGTTGACTTGTTTTCACCAAACCTTTTTTCTTAATGTAGTACCTAAAATTTCTTCCAATGTACACTCGTCCCACTAGTTGGTCTTGACCTCAAAAAATTTCTCCCTCGAACAAATCGATCCCGGTGCAGCAACAAGTCTTCGAAAACCGCGCCTTTCATACGCAAACAAAGTGCACACGTATCATGATCCGGGTAATGGATTCCCGGCACCGCGTCACAATCTCGACTAACATGTCACGCGGCAAAGATCCGTCTCGCCGGCCCCACCGGCCACTACGCTCATCAGCGCAAATAGCCTGCTCTTCACTTTTCCCTCCGAGATATCTTCCCTTGAAAGATATTTCGTTTTATTTCCCTTTTTTCCCCACGCTCCTCTCTCTCCTCACCCACCTTCCCGGTATCTCCCTCGCTTTTCTTCGGGAAAGACGAAATTGATTCTGCTGTGCCTGATTTATGCAACGCGAAAAAGATTTGCATGCTAGCTCCGTAACGATATTTCATTAACTCCCGTCGTGGAAAACTGCGAGATTCTTTCTTATTCATCAACAGCCGAAGCGCGATCTCCGTAATTCGTATTTACGTCCCCGGGAAGTTGCGCCTCGCGGGCATCCTTGAAATCCGTTCTCACGTCGAAAGGGACGCGAGGGAGAAACACGGCAGTTGCCAGGCAGTCTCATCCATAGTGATGCGGATTACAATAACAAATCGCCGGACGGGTCGCGGGCCCTCGCGTTATCTAGATTTTTCCGGGCCCACGATCTTTTTTCCACGTGACCGAAAGTCTAAGTGATCCGGGGACTTGTTATCCATGTGTGGGACTAATCGAAATGTCAGATACACAGATTCGTTCTGGTTTTCTATGATTTTTCTGGTGGAGTTCGAACGCTTAGATATAATGATAGCAATGTGCGACAACATTTTGGACACTCGATGTGATAGTTATCTTTTTTTCGACAAATCTTCTAGATGTATGTGCCAAAGTTGGTGCTCATTTTCTAGTGGCTAAACTGAAAAACGATGTTCGAAAACACCGTTTTCGGATATCGTTGTCATATTAAACTTCGATTCCAAATGTCAGAAGCGTTCGTAGATATTCAATAAATTACAACCAATCGCATATAGAAATGCCAGAAATATCATTCACGTATAGAAATGCCAGAAACATCGTTCATATCACACAGATAGCCTACAGAGACTCATGAATATGACAAAAATGCTTTCGGATATCGTTGTCGTATCAAACTTTGATTCCAGGCAGATATATACATAGAAATATCATAGACATCCGTAGACATTCGATAAATTACTTCCAATCCCATATAGAAATACCAGAAATATCCGTTCATATCACGCAGATATCCCACAGAGATCTATGGACACGCTACAATGTTCTCGGATATCGTCATCATGTCAAACTTCGATTCCACGGAGATATCCATTATAGAAATGTCATAGATGTCTGTAGACATTCGTCAAATTACACCCAACTACACGTAGGAACGCCAGAAGTATCTGTTTATTACACACAAACATTACACTGAGAGCCGTCGATGTGATAACAATGTTTTAGGATATCGCTGTCATATAAAACTTCGATTTCAGGCAGACATACATAGCAATTTCATAGACATCCGTAGACATTCGATAAATTACACCCAATTACACATAGAAATGCGATAAATATCTGTTCGTATCGCACAGATATCCCACAGAGACCCATGGATATGACAACAATGTTCTCGGATATCGTTGCCAGGTCAAACTTCGAATTCAGACCGGTATACATTGAAACGTCATAGACATCCGTAGACATTCAATAAATCGAACGCATTTTTTATGAAATCGAATGGAAAATACAAGTAGATGTTAGCATCTCAAGGAAATTCATGGGATATAAGAGGGTTTCATGGGAGTTGAAGGGAATGTATGGAATATAAAGGTAGTTTTTGAAATTTTAAGGTATTTATAGGAACACGAAGCGACTTTATAGGAACTGTATTGAATTCATGGGATTTAATGCTGATTCATTGGATATAAAGAGAATTAATGATATTCCATGGTAATTCATGGGATCTGATGGAACTTATTAGGATTTTATGTATAGAATCTTAAGGGAGTTTATGGGATATTAAAGGAATGTACGAAAAATAAGTGTACATCTTATCATTTTAAGGAATTTCATGGGATGTCATGGTAATTCATGGGATCTCAAGGGGTTTCTAGGGAAAACAATGTATAAGTTGCTGACATAGCAAGGGGGGCGATCAAGGTTTTTTTCTTTATATAGAGAGAAAACAACTTATGAAGCCCTTAAAAATAATCAGTCGTGTCTATAAATGTTTTCCACGAAGTGCGCTGAAAAGACAAGTAGATATATTTCATGACACTCGGCTTTCAAGACAAAATGAGCTGGGAAACGAGTTTCACATGTGACAGAGCGACGAGCGCCGGGAACCTCGCTGCGAGTCACTCATTATCATTATCGCAATACGCGATCTAATTGATCCATAAGATCAAATGGGGGCAATGATAATCAGGAATAATTGAATTAATAATTCATCTTCCAAACGACCGTAACAAATTATCGCAGTCTCGAAAAAGCTTTTCAGAGTTGCTGCATATTACACTCTCGAGATTTTAACTCCAAGCTTTTTTTTTTCGAGATCCAATCCCCTCTTATCAACGGCGATTCCGAGCGTTTTAGCTCTTATTCCACCTTGATGGTGCATTAATCTTTCATGGATACATTTCCAACTTTTTACACGAAAACACTTTCAACGCCGTCCAAGTGTTGGTTACTTTGTTGGTTGAGTTTCTTTTGTCAGTATCGTGTCGGTGGTATTTCAGACGCTAATTAAGTGAAGGAAAGTCGACGTGGAATAAATTCGTCGTTCAGTTCCGGTGACGTAAATGATACCCACGCGGGGGTGGAATTCATAGGTGTGCAAAAAGGTTTATAAAATTTGAATTTCGTGTATTCTTGCATTTTCTCCCCTAAAATTTGAGAACTCTGAAGTTTATGATAAACTTTCCTGATTTTAATCATTGTCTCAGATCTGACAAGCTCGTTCCCGTTTTTTCCTTCGCCAAAACCTTTTGTTCTCCAGTACTAAGGCACTTCTCCCTCAAGCGATGGAAAACTTCGAACGAGAAGATCTCGAGCGCAAAAATCTTTGGTTAAAAAGAAAAGAGGCACGTCCGCACTTCCGCGGTCACTGGCGTCATCGGAAAATCCGACGAGGGCCGAAAGGGGGGGATGAAGATTTCGAGGGCACGTACGCAGCGCTGTTGCATCGACTTTTTCGCGCGTATCAATCATTCCTCGTAATTTCCCGTGGGTGTCTTGACGGGGAATTAGCCCGGCCTCGCGTTTTTTTCTTGTTTCCCGGCAAACAAGAGCAGCTCGAAATTAAGGTTCGCCGTACTTTCTTCCTTTTTTCATCCCCTCGTGTACGCTTCCAACGCTGCTCCCGGGTTTTACTCGGGAGCGGTTCCTGCAAGTTTGATTTCATCGTTGCGTGATTGGAACTGGGAGAATGACGTGGTTCTAATACTGGGGTTTGCTGTATTGATGGTGGTTTCGGATTGTCTGTTGAGCTAAGGAAGTACGAATTCGAAATTTTTCGAAACTTGGGAACTTTCGAAATTTTCAGAACTTAGAAAGTTATTGAACTCGATAACTTTTGTTATTATAGTAATTTAATTGTATTTAAGTAACTCGATTTGTATTAAAATGACTCAGTTCGAGAATTAAGTGAACTTAAAGGATTTGATTTGAGAATGAGGTGTATAAGTGCCTCGATTGAAAAATGAACTGTATTTAAATGAGTTGATTCGAGAAGAAAGTGGGTTAAAATGACTCAATTAGAGAACAAACTGTATTTGAATGACTGAGTTCGAGAATTGAATGTAGTCGAATGACTCAGTTCAATAATGTATTCAAATGACTTAATTCAGGAGTTCAGAGTCATAATTTGAGAATCAAGTGTATTTAAGTGACTCATTTTTAGAATGTACTGCATTTGAATCAAGTAATTCGAGAATGTACTGTACTCAAATGACTCCATTCGAGAATAAAATGTATTTATATGACTCAATTCAGGAACAAAATATATTTGTATTCAAATGACTCCATTCGAGAATAAAATGTATTTAAATGACCCAATTCGATCAGGTATTCAAATGATTCAATTCGAGAAATGAACGTATTT